>JAREIS010000048.1:0-272500 GCA_030060385.1 Muscicapa striata striata
CTTAGGTTGGCTTGTTGGATGTCATTGTCCAGTGCCCTTACTTCTGTGAGCTCAAGTGACCAGTTTTTGGTATAGTTCTGTGTGTCCTGGCCCAAGCAGAAGTGGTGCAGGGCAGAGCTGGTGTCACCTGCAGAGGTGTCCCACTTGTGTCCCCAGCACTGGGCAGTGGTGTGAGGACAGAGGTGGTGTCAGTGGTGGGGACAGTGCTGCCTGCTCCTGCCTATTCCTCTGGCAGCACTGTGGCACTGTGTGTGTGTGGGGGCAGCAGCACCCAGGAGCACTGGGACCTCAGCTGCACCACTGCAGAGGGCTGTAAGGTTGGAGGGGGCTAGGAGTGGGGATGTCAGGTAGTCAGAGACTATCCCAGTCTTCTACTCTTTGGGGGAAATATGTCAAAGAGCTGGTCACAGATGCCCAGCAGGGCTGCCTGGCCCAGGGGGTTTGTTACTGGGATTCACATGTGCTGTATGGGGAGGGCCCCAAGAAATGGTTGGGATGCCAGTGTCACCCCACAGGTATGTCTGGGTATGCAGGAGCTGAGTCCAGGCTGGGGAGAGGGAGGTGCTGTGGGAGCTGTCATGGGGCCACTCTGCACAGTGGTAGCAGTGAAACCAGGGAGTGGGGAGGGCAAGAGGCTCCCCATGGGTCCTTTCTGTCATGTTGGGGCTCCAGCAGGGACTTCAGAGACACCCAAAGGGTTTGACAAGCCAAACAGTTTATTCAAGCATTTAGGCAAGCAAAATTTAGTTAAACAAGTATATGGCAATTGTAATAAATTTTCCCTTTGAAGAAGGATGCAGCTCAAGCACTCTTATTGCATGCCTCGTGCTGGGGGCTGAGCTCACTGCCCAGGTACAGAAGCAGGGAAGAGTCAGTGCTCCGGAAGCTCCAAGTCTTGCAGGTATTTCTGCACCCAGGGAGCCTCGGGGTCTGCACAGATCTTCCTCCCCTTCTTGGTGACCAGGCTGTTGGGGAAAAAACCATGTTGAGGAACTCAGTCAGGGCATCAGGTGTCCTGCTCTAGGTCCTGCTGGTAGCACCCTGGTTGTCCCTGTCTGTCGATGTTGAGGTGGACACGAGATACAAATAGACACACTGCATTTTAGTAGGCTAATAGCCTGTTTATTACAACAGCTAGCTGTCTTTTATACACTCTACAAAGTTTACTCATTGGTTACAGTAAATCAACATAACGTTCATTGGTGTAAAACCATCACCACGTCTGTTTTTCACAAAACCTTTCTAAAAATACTTTTCCCAGCTGCAGCTTTTCTTTCCTGCTTATCTTCTTCTCCTTCTTCTTCTCTTGGTCTCCAGGTCAATGGCCTTGCTAAGATTCCTTTCAGAAATAACCTTTATTCTTTAACCCTCTCTGGCTCACAGGCCAGCTGTAAGTCTCTCCATGCCTGTCCATGGCCTTCCCCATCCTTGGACACCCTTGGGTGCTGCCCTGGCTGGTGCACCCTGGACCCTGGTGATGTTGGGTACTTACACCACAGCTGGCTTTGTGCAGCTGCTGCTGGTCCAGTAGGCAGACTCGATCGTGCGGAGTGGAATGGGGCGAGAAATGAACTGGAAGCAGCATTCGGGTGGGATTTCTGTGAGGGCAGAGAGATGGGCTCAGTGAGACACTGAGCTCTGCCAGACACTGTGGCAGAGGCTCTGCCTGTGACTCCCAGGGGATTTGCCATCACCTGTGCTGTGTCCTCCAGGAACACCCTCTGAAAACCTCCATCTCTGAGGCTTAGTCCTGCACTGGTGATGGCCATCAGCTCCCAGCCTTCTCCATGACCATGAGGGTCTAATCAGTGGGGATGGGTCTCTCTGCTGGGGAAGGAAAGCCTACCTATCATGGAAAGTGCAGCACTCTTGGAGACTCCGGGATCAGCCTCAGCCTGGGAGCAGGTGGCCACAAGGAGCAGAACAGCCAGGGAGGCTGCGAGGACCTTCATGGTGCTGGGAGGGCTGAGGGAGCCACGAGCGAGGCTGGAGCTGGGCTGTCTGTAGGGCTCTCCCCTGCACAGTAGCCCCTGCTCCTGCTGATCTCCTTTTATACCCCCACCACTGGGTGGGCACAGGGTTCCAAGAGAGTATCATTCCAGGAAAATTATGTAAGGCAAAGAAACTGCAGAAAGGGAAGTGGCAGCCACAGGGCTGAGATTTTCAGATTCAAGCGAGAGTGAGTCTTACAAGGAGCAGCTGAAGGAGCTGGGTTTGTTTGATGGTAGGAAGGACCCCTGAGGGGCAATCTTACTACTCTCTGCAACTTCTTGAAAGGAGGGCTGTAGTGAGGTGGAGGTTGCTCTTTTCTCCCAGGTAACAAGTGACAGGATGAGATGAAATGGCATCACATTGAACCAGGGCATGCTATGAAAACATTCTTCTCTGGAAGTGTTGTCAAGCACTGTAACAGGCTGTTCGGGGAAGTGGTAGAGTCACCATCCCTAAAGACATGTAAATGTGGTGCTTAGGAACATAATTTAGTGGTGGACTTTGTAATGCTGGATTAATGACTTGATGGTCTTAACTTGGTTAAGTCCAACCTGATGGTTGGACTTGGTGATCTTAAAGGTCCTTTCCAACATAAATGATCCTACAGTTTGTTTCTGTGAACTTCATGGTGCTGCAGGGGCTGGGGGAACACAAGCAGGGCTGGAGCTGGGGTGGCTGCAGGATTTTCCTCTACACAATGCTCAGTCCCTACTGCCACTTCCCTCCTGCTCACCCAGAGTTTCAAGGAGAGAAAATGAGTGCATCAGGACGGGAGTTATGCCAGGATTTCCCAGTTTTGATGAGCTGGAGAGATCATGGAAAGCACAGAAGGAGAAGTGCTGGCCACAGATCTGCAACTTTCAGATTCCATTTGAGTGTCTGGTGTCTGGCCAGAGCCCAAGCCCCTGTGACATGAGCCCTGCTACTGCTGCAATGACCTGTTGGCTGAGAGCCAGACTGGGACATGAAATTTACTGACCAGAGTTCTTAGAAAAAACCAGAACAAGGCCAGCCACTGGAAAAGAAGGAGGAAGTAGCAAGTTTTGTAGCTTGCTTTCTGGGTATGCACTGTTGGGGTCTGTAGGAATTGATTTTATCCTACCTTTGTCAAGCAAGAATTTTGCTGTAGTGGTGTGTCCAAGGTGCAGCCCCTGAGGGGATGGCACAGAGGCAGCTGGTGTCAGTGCCACATTGCCCTGGGGAGCCTGGTTATCCCTTGCCCAGCACTGCTAGTGGGCTGCCTGGCTAGTGAGAGCCACTAGCCACAAGAACCACTGATAAAATCATGTACCCCCCTCTCAGAATACCTTATTTCTGCAGAAATGAGCCTTTTTGGGTAAAGGAGGGTCAGTGAGTGGTTTACAGCTGGCTGCCAGAGCATCCCTGGTGGGTTGTTAGCCTGTGCACTGCCAGACAGAGGGCACGAACACCCCTAACCTCACCTTCTGTGCCAACTGTGCCAGCTCCTGCTGGTTATCAGGGGAAACTTGTAGAATCCCTCTTCATTGGTCCCTGTCTGGCTCAGCTTGCTGGCCTGGTACTGCAGGAGGGTAAAAGAGGGATGTGCCAGGGACTGTTGGAGGTGTGGGGCTAGAGGCCATGGTGTGTCAGCTCTGGGCACTCTCCAGTCCATTCCTGTGGACACTGACCTGTCCTGCTGGCACAGTGACCTTGCTGTCAGCTCACTGGCACAGCCTGGACAGTGCTGGGAGACAGCACCAGTGTCACCCCCAGAACCCTGCTGGGGTGCCAGGGGGGTTAGAACCAAGAACTGGAGGAGGGAGAAAAAAGAGCAACTTCACACAGGTCAGAGGCCTCTGCTTGCACAGCTAGGCACCAGCTAAAATCTGCTCTGGCATGTTCTCAGGGGGATGTTCTGCACTCACCTTCCTCCTTGGGAGCCTGCTGCTTCATTTTTATGGGGAAGAGGTGCACAGGAGTCTCCCACTGCCAGCTCTCCACGTGGACTCTGGGGTCTCATCAATGGGCATGGGGCTGTCTTCTGGGAAGGGAGAGCATACGTGGCTTCTGGGAGGAGTCAGCAATGCTGGGATCACAGAGATGGGCCTCAGATGGAGAAACTGTAAGAAAATAAGAGCATATTGGGGAAATGGAAAGAAAATGAGTGCATCATAACAAGGGCATTGTCAGGGGCACCCAGATTTGCTGAGCTGGTGAAGGCAAGGAAACCACAGAAGGGGAAGCACCAGGCACCGTGTTGTGACTTTCAGATTCCATTGGGTCCCTGGCATGGACTGGCCAGAACCTAAACCTGCCAAGAGCCAGGCTGGCACATGCAGCTCCATAGCAAGAGCCCTGAGGAAAAGCAGGGCAAGACTGGCAAAAGTGAAAAAAAGGAGGGAGTAGCAATTTTATCACTACACTCCCTGAATAAGAGTCCCTCTCCTGCTCTCCTGCAGGGCCTCTCTAGGCACTGGAAGCTGCTCTAAGGTTCCCCAAGAGCCTTTTCTTCTCCAGGCTGAACAAACTGTACTCACTCAGCAGTGAGCTACAGCCTGGTTTTGTGGAGAGCCACAAAGGTACCTTAACACTGTGTGCAATCCTACTGGCTCTACTTGCACCTGCAGGGATTTTTTTATATTTTGGATTAGTGTTACGGTGTGACTGGGATATGCAATTTTAATATATTTTTTTATTTTTAGGGATAGGATGTAGGAGCAGAGACAAGGCAGGCTTAAAACTTAAAAAGGTATCAGAGGAAATTTATTAATAACACAAACAATTCAGAATAAGATTTCTAGAATATTCCCTCTTCCCCCTTTCCTCATTCCACATTTCTTAATAACAACATACAAAAAACACTTCAGTCAGTTATCTACTTAAAAAATCATTTCAGTTCACTCTAGAGAGAAAAGTCTTTTTTTTTGGTTTAAGCTTAGGGGGTGTCTCACTCTCACAGTTTGCATGTGCTCAGACTTACAAACGATGATTTTCCTGCCATTCTCCCAGTCCTTCCAGAGCCGTGTTATGGGTTATGCTGCACACATGGGGTACCATTTTAAAGGCAGGCTGCTGAAAACCCATAAGTCTCTTCATCTCTTTCTCTATCAAATGTCTCTGCTCATATTCCAGTCCCAAAACAGAGAGAGCTTCATTTCTCCAAGGCAAAAAGTCTTCATCCCAAGGATATTTCACAGTTTAAAGGAATTTTAGGGAAGTCACAATCCCCTATAGCCCCCAAAAAAAGGTTTTCAGGTACTTATCAGTGGCATCTCTTCAACCTCTTCCATCAGGAACTTTATCTTCATTTTGCTGACTTCCGTAATTCTTCTTGCTTTATTCTTTTCATTCAGGGGAGCTCAGGAGATCTAAAGTCTTATCCAGGCATGAAAAGGGTTAAACTTGAATCCAGAAAGTGAAGGAGCCAGGCTGAAGCCACGCTGGGAAAAACATGGCTGCCAGGGGACCATGTGGAGATGGCTGGACTTCTTTCTGCCACGTGTTCAGCTGGAGGGCCTCTTTCTCTCAGACCAGGGGGGAAAGGAGAGCCTTCCGTGGCTTCCCTATCCCCCGCTCGGCCATGCTGCCTGGAGAAAGAAAACAGTGCTGAGCCAGAGCTTTGCTGAGCAGGGACAGGGTGCCGAGACTAGGGCCAGGCCCCCGCTTCACTGGGCTGAGACTGGGGCCAGGCCCCCGCTTCACTGGGCCGAGACTGGGGCCAGGTCCCCCTTCACTGGGCCGAGACTGGGGCCAGGCCCCCGCTTCACTGGGCCGAGACTGGGCCAGGTCCCCCCTTCACTGGGCCGAGACTAGGGCCAGGCCCCCCGCCCCGCTGGGCTGAGACTAGGGCCAGGCCCCCCGCCCCCCTGGGCTGAGACTAGGGCCAGGCCCCCCACCCCGCTGGGCCAAGACTAGGGTCGGGCTGGGCCCCCTCGCGCCGAGCCTGGCAGGGCCATGCCCGAGTCCCTTACCAGACCCAACCTCTCCTCCGGAGGCCAGAAGCCAAAGGGAGAGACTTAACTTTTACCACTGTGATTTGTGAAAGCAAAATAACTTTCCAATTGGTTTCCTGGGCTGCCAACCACCAAATGAGCTCCCTGGTTGGTCCCCGCAGCCTCAGGGGAGGCTCCCAGGGAGAGAACTGCTCTCCTGTTTCAGGGCCTCCTGCTGGTCCCCTAGGGGCTGGGCTCCCCTCCACCCCCCTTCCACGTGAAACCAGCACAATTAGGTATTAATATTTTGAAGGCTTTTTGGCCCTATACAGATCCAGGTTCATTCTTGACAAACTCTCCTGGGTTAATGTTAGGAATTGATAGCACAGGAGCTTTACAAATCAAGATGGCTTTGGAGATGCCTGGTAGTCTTTACTTGGTGACACAAAACACTCTCTGTTCCTGGCACCAATCCCTCAGTATGATTTTATAAACAGGGAGGGAACTTATTTCTTCTTTTAATAATAAGAGAGAAAGCATCTTTGTGGATCTTAGACATTGATTTTTTTTAGAGAGATATGTAGTTCCTTGTACTCTAATTCACCTTAAATTTAAGAGAATTTATTTAGATGTGCTTTAAGTTTTCCAGGACGCATCTGCACTGATTGAGCTGAGCTCTCTTGCTGAAGACACAATGCTGTTTGTCAAGGGATTAAGCCTGTTCTTTCACTGTGTGCTGTTCTGTAAATCTCAGACCAAGGTCAGAATCAGCTTTTAGACATCAATTTTGACTACTTCAGCAGGGCTAAAAGGACCTGGATTCTGCTGATACTCCCTTAAGGCATCTGCACAACTCACTGGGATGGAAGACAACTCACAGTTGTCTTAAAAGCACTTTACATGCCCATCCCTCAGTGGCCCAGAGGCTGACAGCTGTACCTGAGACATTGCCTTCTCTGGGAAAACTCCATTTTCAGCTCACAGAAGAGCAGGCTGCATCACAGCTCCTGTCTCCATGATTCTCTGCATGGGTCACTCTCACTTTCTGCCCAAGCAAACGCAGAGAATGTGTCCTTTCCAGCATCAGAAGTTTTGTGTCTGCTTTGTTCCAAGTCTGAATTGTAGGAAAACTACTCTGTTGTAGTGTGAATGACACATATTTTTTTGTGCATTTAAATTAAGTTAAACAATGTAAATGTACCTTTTTTTTTTTCTGAAATAGCTTCTTTATTTTCCTTGGATTTAATTCTGTGCATTCAAGCAGAAAGTTAAACAATGTCAGGCTGAAGAAAATGAATTGCATAACATGCTGAAAAGAGGAACTGGGGAAATGCTTGTTTTTACATTCCCTTCTTACCTATGTCTTTAATGTGAATTAGTGGAACATCTAAGAGAACTAACCAGTTTGGAATTTATTTTAAAAGATGTATTCTCATAAAGTGGATAATTTTCTCCATGAACCTGATTTTAGTGGAAGAAAAAAAGTGTCAGTATTATATTATTACAAAGCATCCCTCTAGAGCAGTTAATTTATAACAGCTTACTATTGCTGTTTTCCTTCTGAAATTAGTTCCTCAGCTAAATTGTTTAGGGCTGATGCTGAAGATAAGTGTATGAAAACCAGCTTATCAATCTGCTCTTTCAGAAATGATCTTTGCAGCTGATTAAAGTGAACCATGACTTGTTTTGAGAAGAACCAAAGGAGAACTCAGTGGCATTCTTGGCTCTTTGTTTTAGTGCTCCTGGCTGCAGCTTTAGATGACTTTTGGCTTCAGGAGTGAATCCATCTTTCCTTTCTATCCCATTCTCAACACATGCTTTTAAAGGCTCTTCTCCCCGCCTCCCCCCAGTTTTGGTTTTTTTTTTTTTTTTTCCATAAGTATGCAGGGAATAAGGATTTTTTAGGTGGAATCTTGACGGGTTTCAATTAGTTGGAGTTTAGGTTCTGAATACCATCAAGATTTGAAATGAGAGATGGTTTCTCAAGAACTCAGAATCCCAGAAAGTATCTTTGGCACTGTTTCATAATTCATGAACTATACTGTTGTGAGACTACTTGCATTTTTAATATAAGTATATAGGTAATTTTTTAATAGAATTTGGGCTGTAGATTATTAGTATAAAATAAAAAATGCATGTAAAATGAACAAACAAATTGCTAACAGGTATCTCACCTGCTTGTATAATGCTGCTCCTCTCTGAGATGAAGCCCATCAGTGGAATTCATGGTTGAGTCTAGTTCAATTAAAAAAAAATGCGAGTGCTGTTCAGTAGAACAGAACATGAAATAACAAGAAGTATTCTGAAGAGTGCCAAGTGCCATCTCCTTGAAGACCATATACATAAGTGCTGGATTTTTCTCTCATCATCCTATTATAGATAAGTGATTGTAACTCCATTCCTCCTGAATCATCCTTTCTGGAATTTGACAGTGCAGTATAGAAACAAACCTGGCAGATGTGCTCCTTTACATCTGTTTTCTGTCAGAGCAATTGTGTCTTTTTTGTCAGGAATTTAGTTAAGGGCTCCTTCCAAGTATGGTTGCAGTTTCACTTGATCCCCATTTGTCCTCAGAAATGTAGGACAGCAATGCCAATGGCTTCTGCAGTGCTGATTTTCACAGTGAGCTGTGACAGCAGGAGGACTCCAGCAGGTGTACCTGTGTGTCCTTTCTGCCTTGAATCATTTCTGCCTCTTGCTTCTCTGCCTTGCTTACTTTTATCTTCTTCCTCTTCCTGTGTCCCTTAGGTCATGCTATTCCTTGCTTACATACCCTCATGAGCTGCCTTCATTTTTTCCCTTTAGTGTTGACATCATGACTTTCGAAGTTTATATTCATAATTGGCACATTATTTTTCTCCTGTTCCTTTTCCATTGTGTACATAGCTTTCAAACATTACCAAACACCTGTACCTTTCAAAACTCCTGGCTCTCTTTTCCTAGATGTGCAAGGAAGGGTTGTATGTTGCAGTTTGCATTATTCAGGTGTAGCTCCGTATCTTTTTTTCTACATCTGTTGAGACATACAGAAGCAACCCTATTTTCTGTCATCAGAAGATTTGTTATCAGAACTCGTGAAGAGAAACAGCAATATTTTTCAAGTTCCTGTTATATGGGGAATGTAATGTCTGGTGAGCAACCTTCAGCAGTGGTGTAGCATTTTAGAGTATTACAAGCTCTGGCATCAACTCTCGAGAATGTTAAAAGGAGTAGTTTTCATTCTCCTTACATTTTATTCTCATTACTGTTCCTGAATTTTCAGCTGAAAGCTGAAGAAGGACCATGGGAACTGTAGCAAACGGAGGAAATAAGCAGATGGATTCTTCCAGTCCAGCTGAAATAACCACTCTTCCTATTGAAGGTTCAAAGGGAGGATTTCAGAGCTAGGAAAAAATCTACATGCCTTGCTATGTCTGAGATCTTAGTGCTTCCTAGTGGGCATCACAGAGAATTCCTCAAGGAGAGAGAGACTGCAGTTGAGTTAGAAGGACTTCACCAGCCAAACACTGATTTCTTTACAACACAGCAAGGAGCACTGAGCTTACAAATAGAAGAGAAATGGGGAGTGTGTGCTATGGGAGGAATGATGAACTGACTTTCTTTGCCATAGTCTGGGTCAGAAAGCAAGAGGAAGGAAAGCCTGCACTAGCTGGTGGCATCCTGTTATCCTCACTTTTTCAGTTGGATTCTGTTGCTTCTGCAAGATGGGCTATCATAAGAAAAGAAATCAGGGTAATTTCAAGAAACTTGTTTTCTGGGGATAAGTGGTTAAATGAAAAGAATTATTCTGGAGAGTGTTACATGTGGCATAACTAATATTGAGCTTTACAGATGACAAATCCAGCAGCCAAAAGTAAAAATAAACGGGAATCTAAATATGAGCCACTTACTAATTTTTATTTGTTTTTCTAGATAGCATCCAAAATAAAAACTAATCAGAAAAGATGGAAAATTAAAATGAACAATCAAAAATTTACTTGGAGTAAAATCAAAAATGGAACCATGGAAAAGGCACTTGGGAGTGAGTAGCAACCTCCAAATGTGGCTGTCCACTGAAGAAGGTACACAAAAGGAAATGGATGATGTCTCCAGGGTTCCTAGAAGAAATCTGATGTCCTTCTTCACCTGTCCTACAGGACACATTGCCAAAAGGTGTAGCCAGAGCAAGACGTGGAGCTTGAGCTGGAAAAATGCTGTTGTTTTTTTGTACCTCCATCCAGAGGACAGTTGCTCTGCCCAATTAAGCCAAATGCTAGCAAGCCCATGACTCTTAACATTGATTACACAGAATTCATGAGCAAGTGAGCTGTGTTCACTGTCCTCTTGTGGATAAAATATTCTCAAATATTCTCCTTCCTTCCAGACTGCAGTTCTATATGCTTGATCTGTACAAAATGTTCTTGGAAGGGAAGCATAGGTAAAAAACCTTTTCAGATATTTCCAGGAGATTAAGAATTATTCCTTATCCTGCCCTCCTTCCTCTATATACCGAACTGGGTGTGAAGTCCTCATTTTTATCACCTTCTACAGACTCTTCTGGAACCTAATGCTAAGCAGATGCTGTTTCTCTTGAAATGATAATTAAAATTAATTGTTCATATATTAGGCAGCAAGTAAAATTTGCTGTCAGTACTTACCTGAATATAAGTGGGTAAGAAGGGTTTTTTTTATTTTAACCAGAACAAAATTGTGTTTTCAAGTGGGCATTGTTAGCTGCCTTCCAGTGCATTGAAAAATTATGGCTGTGTCTAAGGAACTTTATTGTGGCCCAGGATTCCTACTTGTCCCCTATTTTGGGCTGTTTGTTTTCCAGAAACAACTTATAGTATTTTTGCATATTTTGAGCACAGGTGTATTCCAAAACCTTCTCTGGCTATATGAATTATTTGCAACTGGTTTCGTTAATTTGAATGGAGCAACACAAAAATGCAGTGTAGAAGATGCTGGAACATATGTATAAATTGAAATCAGACTTGATTAAAACCACAGATAGTGTGAAAAGGAAAGGTAAATCATTCTTGTGCTGCATAGCTGGCAACCACAAAAAGAAGATGGAGCTGCTTATCCTTATTTTTTCTTCCTTTGACAGCTGGGGAGAAAAGCTGAGTCATATTAACTGACTGTTGGCAGGTAAAATAGATTGGGCCAAGCCCATTCCATGAAATATGTAAAGTGAAATTAATCTCCACAGAAACTGTATCTTGGTTTTCAACACTTTGACATAATAGTGAAAAATTTAGACTGTTTTAAGCTACATTTGTCCTGTCATTTATGTAAATCCTTTTTTGCAACAGTGTTTTCTCTGGTGTGTGACTGATCAATATTTAAGAAATTTTTATTATCTCCAAGTATTTAATGCAAGAAAAAGTTGTAGTTTTGTTGTTTAAGCCATACTTTTGTTGGCTATGTTATGGGGATTTCAGAGAGAACTTTGTGTATTCAAGGATGGGATGATGCCATCTGCTTGGCACATCAGTTCTGTAGCCTGAGGACTTGGGTGTTGCCATGGGGAGCTGTCTGTCAGTCCCATTGTAGTCTCTGTTACTGCATTGTGTTTGCTAAGTCACTCAGGACCTGTTCTGAAAGGCTTTTAAATCAGAGAAAATAATTTTTTTACATGAGTTTGGGGGTGGTCTATGCTTGCTCCCAGTGGAGAAATAGATTGTCTCTCAGTCTGAAAATGGGCACATTCTACTTTTGGATTATTAAAAAGGCAGTAAATATAAGATAGAATAAATATAATGTAAAAGAATGTGCACAGAAAGAAATGCTATCACTACCAAACATCACCAGTGAAGATGAATGCAGATAATAATTTCTGATGTGAAGAACATCATCAGGAGAAATGTAAGGAGCCAGAGGGACTGGGTTGATGTCTGCTGCTTACTTGTCTGTTCAGCTTCTATGCCTTGACATGCCCAAACCAGCATCTAGGTATTGGAGAGGCTGAGTCTCCCAGTTGTCAGTTCCTTTCAGAAAGGTAGGTAGCAGGCTGTGCATGAGAAAGAAAGAAACAAATAAATAAATACAGAGAAATCCTCGTAAGATTCGCTTCTTTGGAACAGTCTTTGGCCACAGGAGGGCAATACTGTTCTATAATAAATTTGGCAAGCTTTATTCCCTGAAAGTCTGGTTTGTCAGCAGGTAGCTGGGGGGAAGTGGGATTGATCATAGTTAACAAAATCATCAAAGTTTTATTGATCAGGAAGTGATTTTATGCCTTTAGCTATGTTTGCAGTTGATTCTCCCAATCCTCCTTTCCAGAAAAGCAAATTGCAGCACAGAATCTAAGAGCTGTGATGACATCTAAGGAACTGCTGCTCCTGCATCCCTGGTTCAGGTTGGTACTGGTTTGTGCTGTCCTCCCTTCCACCATCTCAGCTGGAGCCCAGAACCAGGAGGTGGCACAAGCCATACAACAGTGACAGTGGCAGCCCCATGGTGCTGGTGAAGGGCTCTTTGTCCCTTGCCTCTCAGCCGTTTCAGACTGAAGTAAGGAGAATTTAAACTAATAATGGTGAGAATCTCAGAGTATGTGACTCTCACTAGTACTGGTAGGAGTGAGTATTCAGCTGGGAAAAGTGGATTTTAGTTTTCTTTTTTCCTTCAGAAACTTTTTTCATGTTTTTCCCAGAGGCCGAGGGCATGTTCTTCTTTACTAGAATCCAGGCACAGGAGCAGGAGTCCTAACTTATTAGGCTATTGATTTATGCCCTTGCTCTTTGTTGATTTATGCCCTTGCTCTTAGCTGGTCAGATAAATCTCATTAGTTAGAAGATTCTCCAGAGAAGCGAGTGTTTTGGGTTTTAATTCCCCAAAGGAGATGATTGAGTTGAGTGTGCATTTTGTGGCTCTTAGAAGAATAGGAGATATCATTGCTTGGTCTTATGAGAGAAAATTAAAGCTCCACTGTGTTCTTTATTAAGATTAATCTGCTAGGAGTGCTTTGAGACCAGTGGATTTAAGTTTTAAGGGGAGATGAATACTTGGTTTGCAAAGACTAAGAGTTTACTTTGAGGATGGTGTTTGGCAGAGTCAGACATGTGAGTACATTTGAAGTACTTAATACATCACCTAACATACTTCAAGTACTTAAACAATAATATGAAAGTAGTTTGTGCAGTCTGGGTATCTCTTTATTTTGGAGACAGCTGTACTCCCCAGACTAATAGAGAAGAACAGGGAGCTTACTAAGGGCCAGCTCTGTCATCACTGTTACTAGTATAACAGGAATAGTCTTCAAGAAAAATTAAAGTAATATTAAAAGTTAAAAAGGCATATTTATGAAGGATACATTGCTAGCTTCCAAGCTAACCTTTTAAGTCATCTGGAAATGAAAATGTTTCAGAGAATTAATGCTATTGAGCTGCTGCCCTTTTAGCTTCTGTTTCTGAATAAAGACTCAAAGAAATCCACTTCTGAAAGACAATTCTTCTGAGTGATGTTTTTCAGTTTTTAGTTTGCACACTGCCTCTGGTGGATCTGTGAATGCTGAAACTCTTGTCTCTAGCTTTTTTTTAGAAGGTGCTGAACTTCCACTGAATGTGTCTAAGGGAAGAAAGAGCATTTATTTATTTATTTTATGCTTTATGTTTTCAAGTGTGTTTTAAGCATCATAATCAAGAACAAAATGTTTTGTTTTGCAGGAGTAGATTTTAAGGCTTTTATTTTTAAATTTGTCTGAGGTGAACTGAAACAAATCCGACACTTTCAAGTTGATTGACTTGCAAAGAAGCCCAGGAACCCAAGGAAAATAGCAAGTCCTTTGCAGGGCTTGTGGCCCAAACTACTGAGTAATTTTGGGAGCTGGTATCCTCAAGTGCTCTCAAAAAGAGAGGAATTCCTTCAGATGAGTGACAGCCAATGTCCTTTTGGCAAAGGATGGGCAATGATGATACAAACCATGATGTGCTGAAGTTTTTCCATTTTTTTCTAGATTTTTTTGCTAGGGGAATGTACATTCTGCAATTAGGCATGTAGGTAAGATTCATTTTATTTCATTTAACCAATCACTTAGTTTGTGTGTACAGTGAAGATAAAACAAGTGGAGCCAGTCACCCAAGTCTGTTGTGTACTTTTGAATATAATCCCTTTCTCACTTCAGTCCATAGTCAGTTTTTCTGTTCAAACCACTACTTTAAAAATCCCATTATTGACTTTACTGTCTTAAGTATTGAAGAAGAGTTGGAGTAGTGCTTTTGTAGTCTTTTTGTTTTTTAACACTTAAAACATGTGCAAATGGTCATGGCAAAGATGATTCTGATGTTGCTTCCACCTGAAATTTTTTCCTGCTCTCTACCACATATGTAGTGTATTCCTAGGTAGAGTTGCACGTATTTTCTGTCACTTCAGGAGTAGTCAAATGTCAACTGAATGTCAGAGAAATGGCTCTTATAATGAAATCTATTAAGGTGTCCAATAGCCCCTGCAGAAGAGAAGATAATCTTGCTTTGTGACCTTTATGACAAATCAAACAAAACAATAAAACACACAGAAAGCAAGGCCCTTGCTGGGGCTGAAGTAGATGTCCAAGTGTTGGTAGAAGTTTTTGGCTTTATTTTTATTTATATTTTTCTTTTTTCTTTTTAAATAATTTACAATGATTATTACTTCAACTGTTTATTTTTGTCACACTTCTGGATGTTAGTAGGCAAAGCCAACTTTTTCATTCTTTTGATCCTTTGTTTTTATTATGATCAACCTATTTTTACAATTAGTCATGAATATATTTACTGTTTCTTTATTTACTGGTTTAGAGGCTAGAAGAGACCATGAGGGTTGTCTCATCTGACCTCCTGTACAAGCCAGACCAGGATACTGAACTCCATAATTCCAGCATAGATTCTTATTGAGACAAAAACACAGCTTTTAAAGTGACATTACATTTTGTTCCGAGACATCCTGTGACAAAAACTCACTATTTTAACTAGCAAGTCTTTGAAATCTCTAATTACCTTTGCTTATGAATTGCATCTTCTTCTATCCTGGATGTAATTAGTGTCAGGTGGCTGCTGTGGCATCTGGATACATCTGGTTTTTGCTCATGAGAGAATACTTGAGAAGAATGACAAAGAATAACTTGTCTTGTTCCTCCTGGACCCTAATGTCTTAGGCAGTCCAGCTGAATAATCCACAAATATTTTTGGTTTAAACTCAGAAAACTGTCCATACCAGGGTTTTAAAGGTTGGTGTTTTGAAGGTAGGTGGGACAGGAGAATTAGCATTCACAAAGGCTAACTTTATCCAAAAGTCTGAATGTTCCTCTCTCAGCAACAACACAGAATTGTATCTCCAAATACCTAAGTTAGAATATTTAAAGTTAGGCTTCTGATCATCCAGGACCCAGGAAGATGCTCTATAAATATTCCATACTGTCCACAATATACTCTTCTAAGAGGTTGAATTTTATTCCTTTTTTCTTCAGTGGTCTTTTGGCTACCTGTGGGAGAATGAAGGAAGTGTACTTCCAAAAAGAATGAATTGACTTTCACTGAAGAACCTGTCAATAAATTAAAAATTACTTATACCTGAAATAAAGGTAGTTTTCTTACCTCTGCCAGACAAATTCTTAGCTGGAGAGTGGTAGGTGCCTGTTTAGGCTTTAGATGAGGGAATAGTTCTATTCATGTAAGTCAAGGACATTTAAAGTCTCTAGTAATCAATCACATAAACTTAAATCACCTCTGATCTCAGTCTGCAGAGATGGTCTGTACCATTTATTTAGGCTATTGTGCTTAGTGAGTAGTTTTATATTTTTTCAGAGTTTTGTTGTTTGGTTTTGTTTTGTGCTTTCATCTCATTTGGTGATGAGCAAGCACACTGTGTGGGTTTGTTTCTGAGCTCTAGAAATATGGTCGTGCTTTGTCACTTTACACTTACACAAGGCCACAGTGATATTCAAGCTGGAGAAAAGTATTATTCCTAAACATTGGGGCACAAGAATCACAGATATTTATTGTTAAAAAGAACAGTACACTTTAGTGACCCAGCTGTTCAACATAACCCATTAAAAGGCCAGAGAGGTTTTCAGCAGCATGGCCCACACGTGCTGGAGGGGAATGATTTTTTTTTTCTGTGAGCTTTCCCAGAACTGCTGGTATATTCCAGTAAAAGCCTCTCATGACTTCTATTCAGTGTTATGAAATCTCATGTAGCAGCTAAAAGTTCCTGAGTAGTGCTGGCTTTGGCTGTCTAATGGCTTGCTACTGATTCAGTTCTCCTTTTGGATTGTGCAGAGAAACTATACTGGCTGGCAACTGCTGTCACCTCAGGTAAACAAAAAGAATCCCTGTAATCCAAATTAGAGGAAAATTATGGTGATGGTAAAATCTTTTTGGCTGTTTTACAGATTTTCAGGGATGTCATGAGAATCTTAAAATAATAGATACTTCAAACAGAGTTGGAATTAAGGAGAAATAAATTAATTGACCTCTTAAAAGATGCATGTTCTGTTCCCAGCTCTGTCAGTGATCTGCTTGTTACCTTTTGAAAGGCTTTTCATAATTTTCCTCTTGCATACTGATTAAAAGGGTGAGCCTTTTGGGATTGGAGCCCTCTCAATGTTCTTCTGTTTGATCACACCCACTCTTTTCCTTTTGTGGCTTCTATGTTCTTCTAGTAAGCAAATGCTAGCAGAAAGCTCCAAAGCTGTAGAGACACACAAGTCTGTAACTGATTTTTTTCAGGTGTTATTACCATCACAAGACTTGGCCAATGGATCCAAAGCCGTGTTGAAGGCTGATCCTTGGTGACATACTGCAATAAGAGGTGCTTATTTCTATTTGTTTGTTAGCTATTCCAGGGGAAAAAACCCCCACAAAGCTGCTTAAGTTTATAAACCTATTATGTGGTATTCCAAAAGGTCAAGTTGCTGTTCTTTTAAAATACAATTTAATTGAAAATGGACAGTACCCTGGATCTTCTTGAGGCGTAATGAAGTAGACTATTGATATGCACCATGTGTTCCTGATTAAACTCAGAAGGCTAGGAATGTTCAGCCAATTATGCAATTTGTGAGACATTGCCCAATTAGTTTAGGACCATGCAGAAGCAGGTACACAGAAAGATACTTTGTGTGTTTCCTGTAAGCAAAAAACCCAAACTACAAAGTGCTGAATTATGTACAGTCTAATAAAGGCAATTAATTATTTGAACTCTCTTGTTGCATTTTATTTATCTCCTACAAAGACTTGTGTATAGTAGAAATTTACAGTATAGCGTAGTAATTTACAGTTAAATGTAACAGCAAGGAAACACAGATATTAATACAAAGAACAGGAACCAAGGATACAGTTTAACATCTGGAAAAGTCCTCTTATTTTTGATAGTGAATGTAGCAGTTTCTGCCTGCCTCTTTTTACAAATCTACCTAAGAGCAGGGGTTTGTTTTGTTGTCAAATTCTCTAGTAAAAGAACAGCATTTAAAGAAGTACAGGTGTAGTATTCATGATTAATGAATTTTTGGATCATCTTAAGCAGGAAAGTATTCACTGTGGAGGATGTTTAAACCACAGAAAAACAACTCCATGTATTTCAAATTTCAGCTTTGTCTTTATGGTTTGTCAGTTTGTACAGACCCCTGTAAAGTACAAAGACACATCTGGTCATGTAATATTTTGCAAGAATGTGCCTAAGCATGCAGCTATCAAAAATACAGAAAAATCTTTCAGTATGTTTAAAACATCAGAATTACTTTTTTTAATAAATGCTTTTTTAATATAGAAAAAGGGAATGTTTAATTATCTCTAGCCTTGGAGTCACATAGGGGATGTTCAGCAGATTTGTGCTATTTGTTAGAGCAGCAGTTGTTTCTTAACCGAAGAAAATATTGACACTGGCAAGTAAAGATGGTATAGCAAGGAATTCAGTCTCCCACATGGAAAAGAACCACCACATTGCAGAGGCTTTAACTGGAAATTAAAGCTTTGTGTAGTTTGCTTAGCTGGTTATAAAATGTGCTTCAGAGCTCCAGTGTGTCTGAAAAACAGGTTGATTTAATCATGGACTCAGGGGCTTTATTCACATGAGCAAGAGAATTAAAGTTCAGCTACTTTGTTGTGGGCTAATCGTTAATCCCAGGGTGGCTGGGACCAGGGGCTGCAGAGATAGGACTCAGGGTGATGAAGGGTGTTTGGCAGCCTGGTGCCTGTTCATTGTGTTTGTGCTGAGCAAGGAAGCAACAGGAACAAAAAAAAAACCAAATCCTTCAGGAAGTTTATCAGGTCAGAATAAATGAGGTTGTTTCTTTGGCCAGCCAAGGAGTTTGGGTGGAAACTGATGCTTGTAAGGAGTGCAGCAGTTGCACAGGGGAATCTGAAACACCTGTAGGATATTTGTATTGCTACTAGGGGCAAGCAAACATTTGCCTATGTCCCAGTCCTGTCTCTAAAGAAATGTTAAGCTCCTCTGAAGAAAATTTAAGTGAACAGTGTGTTAAAGATACCTTCATACAGGAGTGGGTAAGCAAGACAAATTCCATATAAATTAGGTGGATACTCTGACAGTCAGACCTGTGAGTTAAGAGGCTGCATCCTTCTGTGGCTGGACTTATCTTCTAAAAACTACCTGGTAACCCCAGTCTCTGGTTTGGGTAGTCACTTCTGCAACTTTGAAGGGTGTCTGGATGCTTAGAAAGTACTTAGGTATTAACTTGGCTCATTATTTTTGGTATTTTCTGGGCTGTAAAAGCTGATACTGACCCTTTCTGTTCATCCTTTTCACTAACAAAATCAAGATATATATTAAACTGTTCCTTTAATTAGTTCCTCTCTCTGAAATATCAGAATATACTTTATAAAACACTTTTTCTTAGCTTTGTACCACTTACTAAAAATAATTAAAATAATCCCACAGCATCATATAATTTACAGTAGCTATGAGGTCCTTATACAAACACTGGAAGTCAGCAGTGCAAATATCAGATTAGATAACAGAAAATTTAGGCATTTTCCTACCCTCCCTGCCATATTTTGTTTCCAGGACCACATGGGAAGAAAAGAAGAGACCCAGGCAGGACTGTAACTTTCAATATTTAGGAGAAAGCAGCATGCAAAGCAGGTAGACACACAGAATCCACATAGGCTGTTACTGCTTCAGAGCATAAATTTATTAAATTATATCAATAATAATTACTAGAATATTAAAACCTGATTTTACTCCCACAAGTACCTGCCAAGTACATATCCTAGCTAGTTTAAGACTGTCAGTTTATTTTTATATTGTTTGTAGCTCAGAAAATTTTGCAAATTTTTGTCACTGCCCACAAAATTGTACTTGGTGAACTGAAATTTGTATTTTGTGTGAAATTTGTATTCTGCTTGCTTCCTCAAAGTCCCACTGTTCTTCACATCTGATATACTCATATATTCTCTTTAAATTTTATGTCACCAGGAAACTTCATTGACATAATTTTCTTTTGGTTGATGTTATTATTAAAAACATTATTATTAAAAACATTATTAAAAACATTAGCTAACATCAGGTCCAAGACTGATTCTTTAAAACTCTAAAAAGTAGAATCCTGCCATCCCTGACAACACTCCAATTCCTTATTTATGTTGGAAAATTTCCCTCGATTTCTCACTTTTAAGGCAGTATTACAGGTTTTATACCATATTCAGTGCTTTACTGAAAGATTAGATCTATTTTCTATCTTACTGCAAAATTCCTGGGTCTTAGTTCTCACCCCCACATCATCTTTATTCTTTAAAAGACACCTGCCATTTACCAAGTGCTTTATGCTTTACTTTGATTGTAGTAATAACCTGAAAAAGTGCACCTGTGATTATTTACCAAAGCTAAAATGTAATTCAAAGGAGAAACTGCAACTTTCTCTTCTAGAAACTCTAAGTTCAATCTACCAGATAATCATGTATTTAGGGTTGTGAAAAAAGATGCATAGTGTCTATGAGTCACACATATTTTTTTATGTCAGATCCAAAATTATAGCTTTCTTTTGATAATTTATACTCCAGAGTCTTGCCACCAGAGGAAAAAGGTGAAGAGCATCTGAGAATTAAACACCATGTGGAGAACATGACAATTCGCCTTTCCTGCATTGGCATTAGTGTTTAATTACAATCAGAAAAACTTTCAACCTAAATTGCAATTGCAGATTTTATGGCCACATCTGAAGGTTCATGTCTTGAAAGTAGTTTCATAGAATGATTTACATGCATTTATATTCAGTTTGCTGATAGTACTTCTCTAAGAAAGAGCTCCAGCAGCTATGATGAGCAATGCTTTTGACATCTCCAGGTCTTCACTAGTTCTGAATTTGTTTCTCTTTCAGTTTTCAGATATGATATTATCCCATAGCTGTGCACCCTTGATAACAAAAGTCTGCTTTTTACATCAGTCCTGACTGGAAAAATCTGAAACTGTAGTTCTAATGAATTGTCATAGCAAATGGTGTCGTTTATCTGGTCAAGCAGGTCACCAGATATGCATATTCAGTCTGTAAGAAACCTGCATTATTTATCTTTGGACAAAATGGTAGTGTTCTGCAGCAATAAAGACTTTACACTGATACCAGCCTCCACCTACATCAGTATCTTATAGTTTAATTTTTTGTGATGAGGGAGTTGGTTAGGATACATTATTTATTTTGAGCTACTTGGCCAACTATAAGTGTTTCAGATTTGGATTTGGGCTTTTAACACAAATTGGGTACAGAAGGAAATGACTTCTCTTTGAATCTTTCTGTCTAGCAACAAAACAGGAGAGAAAGTACAAGCAGACTCAGGTAGAATTTACAATAAAAAACAAGAAGAGTGAGCATTGCAGGTTGGTTTTTAAGCCTAAGATACAAAGGAAAACTAATTTTTGTTGGCATGCATTATATAATGAATTGTAGCTGATTTTGCACAGCTAATTTGAGAATCCTTCTCTCTGAAATTAGAGGGGAGAAATCCAGGCCTGAATGTTTCATTGTTTCCACTGTGCTCTTGATTTTGTCTGCTTGTTGGCTTGTGTAGCAACATCAATAGACAGCCATCCTGGTTGCATGAAGTGCATTGTATTCCTGTTAAACTCATTTTACACCAGTATTAGTGAACTAAAACCAAGTCTAACCTTTGTCTTTTCCTCATCTTCAAAACTGGCCTAATCCTGAGTTATTTTCATAAGGGTTGATGAGTAATAACTCATGAGCACTTATGTAGCACTTCTGGATCTTCACAAAGAATGCCTAAAAGAAGGTTACCCCATAAGCTGCATTTAAATTTCCTCTTTAGTTTAAAAATCTCAAAGTTTTTTATAAATATTATCAGTTGAGTGCTCAGAATATGGGGGAATATAGCCTGTTTTTCTAAAGGCTATTTTGAAAGGGAATTCATGTGCCCAGCATCTTATTCTCTCCAAGCAGGGAAGATACTGAGATGCCCTAAATCCTAACTATACTTCCCATCCCAGTGTTTGTCCCACATGCTTTCATTGCAGGTGTGCTTCGTTGTCCCCCTCATCAATTTTAAATTCAAAAGGAATACATTTGCCTAGCTCTTTCTTTCAACAAACATCTCCAAAAAGATTAGTATCACCAAGATCACCCTAAATGACTCCCAGCTGATGAGCACAAACATAATATGATTTGGAAGCTTCAATTTTAAGATTGCTTTAATACCTCCAAGCTGATCACAGCTTTTCACAACTACTTGTATACCAATTATACATCTAAGTGCTGTCCTATTTCTTCTCCCACCTGTTTATGAGAATGCCTCTTTACAGCAATCTTTTTTTATACAAAAGTATCCTGTTTCAACACCCTTATTTCAAAGTGAATGCTGCTGGGGAAATGCACCAGTGCAAATACTTAGATTGTTATGGAAATGCTAGGATAAGGAGTTTGAATGAAAGCCATCAAACAATTCTGCTTACTGAGAATTATTTTTTTAATCTCCTTGCAGACTATGTGTTCTCTTAAATTTACATCAGAGTGGGCTGTTTATTAAATGGCATGACATCAGGGTGGCCAGCACACCAAAGAAATTGTTCTCTGTTTGCCACAGAATTTGGGGATTTTTAAGATTTGAATGGTGGTAGCAGCAGCAGTTTTGAGAGAAGGGTGGTTTCTTAATCAAGCACAGCATATCCAACCTAAAGCTTCCTTTTCTCTAAGCACATAACTTGCCTGAATTTAGAGGGGAGGGGAAGAAAACATACTGATATAATTAAAGTGTCTAGGGAGGCTTTCTTCAGGAAGAAAGAAATGCCATAAAGACAGCTTTGGGAATGAGATATTGATGAGAATTTGACTGTGTTGAAAATGAGATGTGTAAATGTATTGCTTTTCCTTTGATGCTTCAAAAATACAGTTTTCAACCTCTTGACTGGAACATACCTGAAATCATTCTGTTTCTTGTCAGACCTCTGTCAGATGTTCTTTAAAAAGGCCATTTGGCAGATGTATTAAACAGCATATAAAAAAGTCCCTAAAGGTTTCAGGATAGTGTCTGATAGCTGTGTGAGCTACTGACCAAATGGACAATTGCAAACGTTTTGTGGCACATTTTGCTCTCTGCTGTTGTATCACCTCTGTCTTTCCATGTCTGAAACAAGAGCCCTGAGGAAAGACTTGGAAGTGTGTGTCAGTATCTCCTGTTCTTACAAAGAAGTGAAAAAACATGTGGCAAAAAGAGGTTGCTGACACTTTATATACATTGAGTTTATAGGCATTAAGTTTACAGAAATATTAGGCATGCCCACTGATCTGTTATGAGCAATTGCCTTTCTGGTAATTCATCCATTCTACCATTCATTGCATTCTGTCTCAGCCAAATTACCAACATGTCAATGTGCCAAAACAATGTGCCAAAAATCAGCTGAGGCAGTAGTTTACAACTGACAGAAAAAGGGCCTATTAAATTCAGAAGAGCTTTGGAAACCAACCTATGCAAGTCTAAGTACATTACAATTTCAGAGAGGCAACAAGCACTACAATTTTTTATTGCTATTTAACCAGTCAATAAATGAGGTCTCTGGAATATTTGAACTCTTTATAAGGCTTTAGACTGTACTGTCTTGTAGATAACCAGCTTTACTGAAGATCAATGTAAAACCAAATGTACTCATGATTTGTGCTAAAGACTTTGACCTCTGGAGAATATTTAAAGATTGCAAAAGAGAAAACTCAGAATGTTGGCACATTAGATCACTATAGTTCTTTTGCATTGAGTTCAAGGATTTTTTTACAGTTGAAATGTTAAATATAATTTTCAGTAATATGCTTTAATGCATGTACATTGTTTTATGGTTGCTTTTAGCCAATTTAAAAATTGCAGAGTGCTTATGTCTATCCATTAATTATGCAAATATGATAGTTTAAAATAATGTAATTTATTTCTTCTAATTTGGTACCACAAAGACAAAAATTGTTGCTATGTAGAAGGGAAAAGTCAAATGAGTGAGGCTGAAACTCAACAATAGACATTTCATGACATAATGCTGTCAAGTAATATAATTGTCAATTCTGACAACCTGGGCTAAAACACCTAGAAAATCTCTGTTCAATACACAATTCTTCACCCTTGTCAATAGCTATTAATATAAATATGTTTGCTCTTTCTTCTAGGCTTTTGTGACTGACTTATGTTTGCTGGTTTTTCCATCTTGAGGCTTAGTCAATAATTTTTCAGTGAGCATTTCTATACTGTTAATATATTTAATTATCAGATATTTGTTATTTCCTCATCCTAAAGGGATGTCCTACAACAGCACATTTCTTCTCTGGGATGAGTGTATAGATTTTGGATTCTACTGGATTACACAATGCTTTTAGAGGACATATACAATTTAGAGCAGTTAAAAAGCTCCTACTGTTTTGGCACATGTTCTTATATTGAGAGCAGGCATATATTTAGACTCTCATATCTCAGTCCTTTAGTTCTTCTGCCTGTGTAACAAGCAAAGAAAAGAGCCTGCCTGTGCAAGTGGTAAAATCATTTATTACCACGAGACCTCTGTACTTCTGCCATGTGTGCTGGGCTCTGGCACTAGGGGAATGTAAAGAGGGGATTTTTTTCCTGTGATGTGACTCTATCCTCTCAATATGCTCTAGTTCCACAGCACAGAATTAGACCCTTCCCACGAATTTTGCCTTGCAGAAGGCAGCAGGAGTGCCAGGGGCTCCTGTTCTGAAGGTCACTGCTGCTCTGCAGAGCCTGGTGTTTGTTCCACCCCTCTGCCCCACACCCCAGACTGACCCAGGGCTCCCCTCTCCAGCAGGGAAATTACAGTCCCAGACTGGAGGCTGGATGTTTGGATGGAATTCCATTTAGGTTAGCATTGCTGCATTTTCAGTGTGAATGTGTTTGTTTTTACTAAAACAAATGAGCACAACTAGTCAATAGAGCAATTTATGAAGTGTTTGGTGGCGTGATCGCTGGCAATTGTAAGAAAATGCAGTTTTTCTAAAGCACCCTGTGTCAGTCATGACTGAAAGCAGAGAATGGTGTCAGCCTGCCTTATGCAGAAATTAGAAGTTGATTTCCCAAAGGTCCTTTCTGGTCTTTCAGAGGCGGAGCACCTTTTTCTTGTCATTAAATAAAAGCCATTTCTGCTTCAATAATGAGCTAATTGTTTATAATTGTAAATTGTTTGGCTTAGTGTCTTATAAAATTCTGCCACTTCCAAACTTAATACTGATTTTCCACTTGTAACATTTTGTAACAATGTGTAACAACATAATTATTATTTTTCTTTTTTTTTCTATCCTGCAAACATCCTTATGTGTTGGTGACTTCGTTAACCATAATTTGGATGTTTTTAATCACTTTGATAAAGACAACATTAATTTGTAGGTAGTGCCAACATTTTAAGATCAGAATGAATGGCACTGAGTGAAATGCTTTGCAGAAATCTCAACATATTATGTCAACACAATTACATTTATGAGGGAGATTAAAATCTTGTCAGGGACTCTACCTTCTGTTAGATTCACTACTTCCAGCTTTAGTGAAGGGAAAAAAATCAGGATAGCTTTTCACTTTAGCGATTGAAATGAACAGAAGGATTAACCTGTCTTTCTCAAAAAGAAGGCATTCTTCTGCATAACTATATCTATGGCCTGTTCATTTTCAGGAGCTTAGACCTTTTTAATGCTGCTTCAGTAACTGACAGATGAACTGGAAGGCAGGATTCATTTCACACACTTTAATTGTATCACAGCTTTTGGACCATTCAGCTTGCTTGCTGAAGCAGTGGAACATTGCAGATTTTCATTAATACCTGTCAGAAGTTTTAATTTACCAAAAAAAAAAAATTACAAATTCAGAAACAGGCTGCTGGATCCTCACAGTTTTAGAACATGCACTTGTCCAAAATCTTCTCAAAGCTGATGGAAGTGGGTTTGTTTCAGAGGTAATAAATTTTCTGCATCTGTGAGCAATTTCTGCTTTGATAAAGGGAGACAGCGCAATACATAACGATTGTGCTCAGGCAATGTTCTAGAGTAGCACTTTGGCTTTTTCAAGTTGTCAGAGCTTGATTGACTTCAGTGGCATTGTTCCAGTTTGCACAGTCTGAATATTTGACTCTGCTTCTGACTAAACTTTTTTTTCTGCCTTTCTCATCTGAACTTCTTATCTCAAAGATCTACCTCACCCCTGAAACTGCAGATGTTCAAATGCAGGTGTTGCAATTCCCAACTCTTTGCTTCCTTGCACTGAATCCCAATCTCTGAGGGGAGATACTCTGCTGTGTTTTGTGTATGGCAATGTCTAAAATTTACAGCTGTTTTTTTTTACTCATCATTATCACATAGACATACAGATATCCAAGTTGACTGTCTTCATTTGTCTGTGATATTCAAAACAGAAATAATTGTATTTTCCTGTCTGTACTGACAAGTGCTTGGGAGGTAGAGAGATATTCAGTCCCTGTTTAGTTAGCATTCAGCACGATCTGCGTGTTTCCCATTTGGCACCACATCACGTCATACACCCACAAAGGCACAGATATCTTTTCTGTCTGCTTCCCCACACCACAGAAGCTACTGATCAATAAAAAAGAAGGCTACCTTCTCTTCTTAAGGGAATTTGAGCTCTAGAATTCAAGCAGAAAGAGAAAAGCAACAGAAAAACCTCTACAAAACAGTCACCACAATCCCCTTCTGACTCAGAAGATAAGGGATGTAAAACACTTTCTTCCTTAGCCACTAACACCACATATGATGAAATATTCCTGTGTTTCCATCTCACAGGTAAAATGAGTGCCCTATTTGGACATTATTAGTGAAAAAATGGTTGATTCCTGAGTAGCTGAAAGTAAAGTCTGGTTTAGGTGGCCCTCAAAGCAAGAGAAAAGTCCAGCATGTGAAGACTCTGAGTACCTGCATATTATTTTTATCTAGTAAGAGTTGAAGAAGTTCAGCCCTTCTGAAAACCAGATCATGTTCACAGGTGGCCTAAACCCTTCTCTTCAGCATGGAAATTTTAATGCTTCTGTCATATCTCCTCTCTGACAAGATGATGAGTTCAGACAAACCTGCTTACTCAACCCCACTCTATCCACTGCCCTAAGCTGAGATGAAAAACACAGCTGCAATATTTCCTAGCAGATACTTGTGCTATCTTTAAAGAATCCTCAGTAATGTCAAGCCTAGTTTTCAGATTTTTAATTATCCTGGATAATTAAACATTTTCTCTTTTGCAGCAATTTGTACTCATTAGTCTCTGTCCTATCCTCAGTGGACGTGAATAATGGTTTGCTGCCTTCAATTTTGTTCCAATCTTTGACAAGCTGGAAGACCATTAGATTTTCTCACTCTTGTCTTCTCTATGCACAGTCAGCACAGTCCTTTCATGTTTTCTTGTTTCATACATTTTACACAACACTCCTCTCTGGCATTTTTAATGGCATGTTTGCCTATATGGTGGAAGTAGGTAAACAAAGCCAAGTACATGGGATTACTAGGGGAAATCTTGCCTTTTGATATTCTCAGCATATTAAAACCCATAGCCAAAGCAAACTTTGTCCTTGATGCATTTCCACCAGATTGCTGCTGGGGATTTTTTTCATGTCATCTGTACAAGGATATGACCATTAAAAAGATTGCAGAGGTAGTAGTTTATTCATGGCAGTAAAAGTGACACCTATCTAGGAGATGTGGTGGAAGAGGTCTGAATGATCAGTCAACAGAATGTCAGATAGGATTCAGGGTAGATGAATTGATGAATGTAGGAAAAAGTTGTGTGATCTTCCCCTGATGGGCCCCAAATTGGTGTCACCAGCTGGTGGGAAGGTCAGGGTTTGGCATGGTCAGGTTCAGGGAAAGCAAGCAGGGATCAAAAACATGAAACAGCTTCTATACAAGGAAGAGTTAAGTGACTGGTAAATCTTCTGGCTGGAAGAGACCCTTGAGGTGAGAGCCACAAAATAACAGCAAGCTTGGAGAAAAGACAGGGACTTTATATAAATTAAGAAGTAGGAGTATTGAATGGAAATGATGAGAACCAGTTCAGACAGGAGGAAGCAGTACATTGCATGTTTGATTCTAGATTTGTGAACAACCTTGTCCAGGACATTCTGTCTGCTGGATTCAAGGGAGTTTGTCATGGACTCAGAGAGAGACTGGACAATTGCATGGAAAAGGGCTTAGAGTAACTAAACAGGCAGAAAAGATCAATACAGCCCAGGAATGTCCTGAAGAGGACAATGCTAGATGACAGAAAATCAGGATAAGGAATTCTTGTACTGAAATTTGGTGATAATGTTTTCTGAAGAATATGAGGTGACATGGATCTTATTGGTCACCCAATACCACCTTGATTCCTAAAGTCAGACCAGTGCACTGAATTCTTGCCAGGTGCAAACAATATTTCTTCTCCCGAGGAGATAAAAATGAAATTCTGGGCTTGTTAAAGACAACAGCAACTTTCTCACTCACATCAGCAGATAGGCACTTTCTTCCAGGTACTGCATCTAGATTGTCATGGAAGCAAGCACTGGAACTGAAAGACCTTCCATGATGTTGGTATTTCTGAGAAAATAGTGCAAAATTCAAGGTGCAGCATAATACTGATTATCCCAAATGCACAGAACAAATATTCCAGATGGCAACTGCCAGAGACAAACTTAACCAGAGAAATATTTTGATTTATTATATTTAAAAGTTGAGATGTTATGCTTTCTTGCAAGAGCTCAAAAACATTATTTTAGAAGCAATAGTTTTTTGAAAATAATATTACTGTGACCATAACAAGATAAAATTGTCTCATTCCTGTTTTGAACTGGAGCAATTGAGAGACCACAAGATTTTACTCAAAAGTGGAAGTGTCAGGGCAGAAAATGGGTTTGATTCTAGAAAATATATTTGTGGAGTTGGCACTGCTGCCCTGTTAATGGCTTTATTGTAGGAGATAGATAAGGTGTTATGTCTATGTTATGATAGATAAGGAGAAACTTCATAGGAAGATTAACTCTTTTCTGATCTAAAAGTGTTTTCTCTGTGCCTGAGGTGTGACAACCTCATATGTTTGTTCTGATTGTGACATTGTTCATTGCAGTTTCAGCTCTGATCCCCTGCAGAGATGTAACCAAGTTTTTCTCTCTAAGGAAGATGCAAAATTTTTGTCCAAGGCAATGGCACGAACACAGCCTCTCCTCTCCCATGTGTGTGCTTTTAGGGACCAGATACTGTGTGAAGTGTCACAAACGGTGTGAAATACAAGGAATTGCTGGATCACTTAACAGCAATTTTGCTGCTTTATAAGATCTCTAAAGCTTTATGGAATCGTAATGAGATTGCATCAGTTCCCAGAAAGGGCTTGGACACCAAAAGAAAATGCGTGAGTGTTTTAGTGCCCAGAATAGGATTTCAATTTTCCAGTTAATCCTCTCTCTACAAGAATCATAAAACCACGATTTATATAGTTAGATATATAAAGTGAAAACATGTACAGAGATATGTGAAGTAAGCTCTGTTCTTATTTATTGCTTTTTCTGTAACAGTGCTCAGTAATCCAGCTCATGGGAGAGCCTGATGTGTGAGAAACACTGCACATACAAGTATCAGGGAAGTTGCCTATTTGAAAAACAGTATATTCCAAAAGTTATTTCGAAGTAAATTTTTTATATCTAGAAATCTGTATTTTATTTCTATAAATTTATAAATTTAAAATTAGATGGAAACATCACTTTAAAAAAAGTTTAATCTATTTCCAGCGGAACAGTTTTGAAAGAAATAGAAATACTGCTGAAAAGGAAAAGCCATCTTTAAATGATTTTGCAACGCTTTTCTGATGAGGCTTCTGAATTCTACTTCCCACTGTAGACAGCTTACATTTGGTATGGCTTTCCTTCCCTCACAGAGGTTCTCATTCCAGATTTTAGTTTTTGACACAGTTACCAGGTGCAATGTTAGCTTGGGTGAACGTCACTCAAATGAATGTGACTCCATGTGAAAGTGCACAAACCTGAATACTATTATGTAATCTTTTGAACCCAAAACACTCTTTCTTTGATGTCAGAGAGAGGTGAATCGGGTCTAATGTGGCACACTGATGTTTATTTCCAATAAAGGTGTGCTTTGTGTATAAGCTTGAAGAAGTGATGTGTTGCATGGTTCTGTAGCTGCTAAGAAATCAAGAAGATGCCCCTTTCCTGTGGTGTGTTTTATGCACAGAGATGACACAGACTGACATTCCTGGGGCTTTTCTTCAGGTATTTCTGAACTTTGAGTTAATGTGCTTGACATGCCTGGTATGATCACACCCTTATCAAGCAAGGATTTTGCTGCAGTGGTTTGTCAGCAGTCTATGGAGGAGCAAGGACCCATCAGCCTGAGTCAGGAAATAAGTTAGGGCCAGCTTTATTGGGAACAGGACAGAAAAGAGCTCTGCAGCCACAGCCACATCAGTGAGCAGGGACTGTGCATGTTACACTGCACATGGTACAGGAATAGTGATGAGAGGAGCAGCTGCTGTCTCCTTAGAGAACCTTTAATAATGATCCTCAGAAATCACCTTTCCCTTACCTGCATGGTGGCTGGGCACTGGAGCAGCTCCCCAGGGCAGTGCTTACAGCACCAAGCCTGTCTGAGTTCAGGAAGAATTTGGACAGTGCTCTCAGGCACGTAGTGTGGCTCTTGGGGTGTTCTGAGCAGGGTCAGGAGTTGAACTTTGGTGACCCTTGTGGGTCCTGTCCAATTCAGGATATCCCATGATTTTATAATTCTAACTCACCTTGTCCCTGCACAGTATATTGATTTACAACAGCTAACTATGAAAGGACACAGAAGTTCAGACTTCTCATTTTATCCAGAAAGCTAAAGTCTTAATTAGCATGAGCATTGCTCCAGTTGTAGGTAGCTCTTCAATCTTGCAGAGAAAAGTAAAGCAAGATCCAGGATGTAACCAGAGGATTTCAAGCAAGAAAGAAAGTATATTTTTATTTGTTTATCTTTGTTTATTTTAAGCAGTGAACAAACTGGGTCCTAGAACAATTTATCTAAGTAAAAGTATTTTCTTTAGCATTAAAATTGTTGGCTTTGATACTTAGATCAGGTAGCTAAACAGATTAAATCACCATTGTCTTCTTGGATTTAATTCTAGGTGTTTTTTGTACCATAAAATATATTACAGCAAAATTAAAATCTGTCACAATGTCATGTCAGTTCTTAATTCTTCTTAGTTTTGCCAGCACATTCTCCTGCCTTAGCTATTTGTTTTTGGATATTAATTTTGAAATGTACATGCAGCTGCCAAGTAGAGATACTGGTAAGCATGCTCTGGGGTTTGGATAAATAAGATAGAAGCCATAGAACACAGTTCTTTTTGAGTAAATATATACTTGAGAGGGTGAAGTGGCTTTAACTAGAAAACTGTGCTCAAAGGACATTTGGAGAGATAATACTAGGCATACCATCAGGGTATAACATCTCGGTATATTATGCTGTGGATATATTTTAGTATTTAATCTGAAGGCTTTGAAATGAGCTCCTTTCAGACCAGTGATGCTGGAAAAGATTGACTAATAGTCTGACAGTTTCTGAATTCTCCTTTTAAGATTCTTTTGCAATAAATGTTTTCTACCCAACACTCACCAATATTAAATTTTTATCCAGTTAAAATGCACACTGAAGTGTCCCATTATCTAATAAGTAAATTTGCTAATATTGTAGGAAAATAATATTTGAATGCAATGTATTTTCTGTTTCATAGCTGTGAAGAAGTGCACAGTCTTTACTCTGTTGCAGCATGGCAGTGTCTCACAGCCTGCCACCCCCAGAAAGAAGTGCTGAGACTCACAAGATTCCTACTTCTCCAAAGTTATTTATCCAAACTGACACCTAGGCTTTAAAAGAAATGCTAGAGCTGGGATGGTTAAAATTGTGTGAGCTTCATATAATTCCCTTTTCACAAGAGGCACAAAGCTCTTTGTTATGCAGATGTGTGTCTGTGCCAGTGATGTACTGTGAATCTCGTGCTGCTGTTCCTTCCTACCTTCAGTCCTACGTTCAGAGAAGCTGTCTAACGTGGGAATAGCAATCTGCAGGTGGGATCTCTAGTGTGTATTAAGGTGGGGATAAGCAACTGAAGACATGCTCAGGGTATAAAGTCATGGCTGCTGAGCTCAGACCACATTTTGTTCAGCCTCAGGCAGCTAATTGAAAATAATAGCAAGGACATACATTTTATCCAGTGTTTCTTGAGTGCAAAGCACTTCCCAAAGGTGGTTAGAAAAGCTGCAACAGGAACTGCAGCCACTCTTTGCCTCAGTGACTTGTGCACCCAGGAAAGCACTAATGGTGCAGCTCTGCTCTATGAGCTACTCCTGTCCTTTGAGGTCACTCCCTGCAGCAAAGTGGCTGCATTTCATTGGAATAAAACTTTAGGTGGGAGAAGGATGAGGAATGAAAGATGAGAGGACTGAAATAGTTAATGGCAACTGATTCATGTAGATTTCCAAGGGCAGCCTTGCTAAGCAGAGCCATTTATGTAATGGTTTGAGCAAATGCCACATTTACACATGGTAGGTACCATGGAAAAGTTATGCAGGTGATGGGAGAGGTGTTATTCTGCTGCTGAAAGTGGAGGCAAGATTGGAGTATTTCTGAGGGAGGTGCTTGTCCCTGAGCACAATAAATGTTAACTATAACTATGACAATGAATGTTAACTGTTTGTTGTTACCAACAGGTAACAGGTGCCAGGGTAATTGGGAAATTCAGATATGGTTGGATTGGAGGTGGGTCATAATTTACCAGATCTTGCTGAGAGAAGGATGTATCAGCTTCAGGAAATCCTCCACTCCTGTCTAGACAAGTCAGGACATCTAATCTGTGATTTTGATCTGGTGACCTTTGATTGTCCTGACAAGTAATTGCAGGCATGGTTAGCATCCCAGTAGAGATCACTTCAGCCCAAAGACAGAAAAGCAACTGCTAAAGAATAATGCACAGGCAGATGCAATGTGCACTTTGAAACCAGTGATCTTCCCTTCCCTTCCCTTCCCTTCCCTTCCCTTCCCTTCCCTTCCCTTCCCTTCCCTTCCCTTCCCTTCCCTTCCCTTCCCTTCCCTTCCCTTCCCTTCCCTTCCCTTCCCTTCCCCTTCCCCCCTCCCCCTTCCCTTCCCCTTCCTTCCCTTCCCTCCCTTCCCTTCCCTTCCTTCCTTCCCTTCCCTTCCCTTCCTTCCCTTCCCTTCCCTTCCCTTCCCTTCCCTTCCCCCTTCCCTTCCCTTCCCCTTCCCTTCCCTTCCCTTCCCCTTCCCTTCCCTTCCCTTCCCTTCCCTTCCCTTCCCTTCCCTTCCCTTCCCTTCCCTTCCCTTCCCTTCCCTTCCCTTCCCTTCCCTTCCCTTCCCTTCCCCCCCCCAAATGTCACGAGTTTCAAATCCTAACACTGCAGGTACTTAAAATAGTCACACTCCATGCTGTGGGACCTTTTCACCAGGAGAAAGCTTTCACCAAAGTGACAGAGAAAACATTTCAGAAGCTAAATTTTTCCTGGTTGGCTTTTTATTATAATTATTTTTCTGCTTTTATTTTGCAAATGACACTCCCCACTGCTTTTCTCCTAGATAAAACATTGCAAGATTAAAATATATTTGCATGCATGTTTTGTGATACCTTTTTATTCCTGTTTTAGTTGACATAAGATTTCTTTTGCACTGTCATTCAGTGCTTCCAGCAGTCTCAGAGGCAGTGCAGAGTCACTGACTCTTCATGTCTTTTCTGAGACTTCCAATGATGATAAAATTTCATTATCTATGGAGCATCATTTTTTTAGTAGTTTTTGCTTCTAGATGTTAAATTACTCTCCTATTTCATGTTTTTATCTTCATTGTTTCAAGGTGAGTGTGAACAAGGGTAACCTTTCCTTTGGTCCTGACGTGCAAAGGGATGCAGTCAGCAGTGTCTGTGCCATAGGCTGGGGGAGGAAGGGCAATGAACAATGCTCAGCATCCTTCCCCGTGGTCTGGAAAATCCTCTTCCAACACAATTGCACTGTGGCAATTATCAGAGAGAGGGAGTCTCCACAGACCTCACTGTCCAGTCTCTTTTCAGGTGCCTTCACTGTTGCACAGAATTTTCTACAAAGCAATAACTTGTTTTATGAGAGAGGATCAGAGGGAGCCAGGGAAGGGGGAGGGACTGTCTGGGACTTTATTCCTCTTCCACAGAATAGGAAGCTGCTGCTGTGAGTGCTTAAGTCAATGAAGCATTGAATTTGCCATCTCCCTGGGCTTGGATCATTAGCTGCAGTGTTATTATGGGTGTGCAGGTTAATCTAGGCCCGTTCCAATTCTCTGGGTAATTGAAACATGGGAGAAAAGCCCCATCCACCAACAACTTCTTCCTTGAGCAGTTACTTTCCTCTGGGCACCAGGGACTGTTTTCCCTGGAGCATTTTATTGTCCTGTTACTAAGAACACAAATATTCTCAGAAAGGAAAGACTTTACACAGCAGAGATTTTGCGAAGTGTTGAGCAGAACTTGATAACATGTAAAATTTGGTACTGTTTTTTTAAAAAAATAAACTTGCTACTGGGCATGATTGATTTTATTTCTTTTTAGTGTTTGCATCCAGAATTAAAATGATGGCTGGGGGGCTTGAATATGATGATAAAGATGACTCATCTGAAGCAGGATCACAGTTTGGGGAAAAAGATCTGCAGAGAAGAGGAAAGCTGCAAAAACAACAACAAAAAGTGTATGTATTTAAGGCATAATTTCTGGGGAAGGAGGGGTAGGTACAGCAAACAATAAAGCAGAATTCTTTCCTAATGACAGTAGGAAAGGGCTGTAGTCCTGGCTCTCCACAGCTGTAAATAGGTTTAGTTCCAAAAGGTAAACAAAAGTCCCTTGAAACCTGTTTTTGGTTAGCAATAGTAACCTATTCCAAGAAAGTCTAGCTAAAAATTCACTTCAAATAAGGTGTTTCCAGAATAGCTTTATTATGACCAACATGGTCATGGTTTGTCATTTGCATGGGGGATATTGTACATTATTGTACATTATGTACATTATTGTACATATGTATAAATATATAGTGAATGAGCCTGGCTGTCTTTTTGATCATAAACATCAGTGCTAATAAAAATAATATTGAAATGCAGAAATCAGGAACTTGAAACAATAGAGATAAGTCTGCTGCTACCTGATTGTTTGAACTAATCACTAGTGGAAAAAATAACATTTGTTTTTCATTGGACAGTTCTGAAACAATTAGTAAACATAGGCAAAAAATGGTATCAAGTATAGAAAGTTATAAAACTTAGATGACAAATATATTTTCCAGCAGGAAAACTGGCAAATGTAACAGGGAGATCATCAAGGCTATCAGAAGAGGGATGGGAGATTCTAGTACTGATAACTTAGGGTATTTCACATACTATAGCAAAAAACTTGTTAGGTGATGTCATTAGATTATGATATTATTTACGCAAAATTCAGTGCAAAATTATTTATAGCAGCTGTATTTTTCTCTTATTTATGTTCATATAATCTAGGACAAGAGTTGGCACAGAACATCTTTGAGCAATTCTTTTAATGAAACCTCATGATCTTGTCTTTGGGTGTTTTCCAGCATTGATTGGGAACCCTCTGTATGCTCATCTAAGATGGACCCTCATCTTCTTCATGAGCCTTGTGTTCTTCCCAATGAATTATTTCCAGGACTCTAACTAAGTAAGTTATGATGTTGCCAGTGAGATTTTAAGACACCCTAAAATAATGTAGTGGCTGGTGAGTGGTGCTGAAGCATTTACCATGTATTTAAGATATATTATTTCTATATATACAACTGTTCCACAAACTGGGGGCCCCTGGAAATATGTAATAGTGCATGTGTGCCTTTTACTATAGAGATTAACTAGGTTGCAAATGCAAACACAGATCAAAACTTCATCCCTCAATTACACAGTAGGACGAGAATGGAAGTGTTAACCTGCTTTTTCTTACCAGCTGAGAAAATTGCTTTTTGCATTTGGGAACATATTTCCCACAAATGCTATCCCTGCTCTGGAAGGCAGAGATGGATCTGCTGACTGTGTGTTACCACAGGAGTTTGTGAAGCCCTACAGTCAGTGGAAGAACATGTGACACTCAAAATGACCTTCAACCACCATGTGGGCTGGTTGGAGAAAAACAATGAAATATCAGATTCTGGGATCTCTTAACTTTTCTTTTTAATCTGTATTTTTTAAATCTTCCCTTTTCAAGGGAATATTATGACATATTTTTCTTCAAGTTCATAATCAGAATGCGGTGAATTATTTTTCTACTTCAGCAAGAATATCTTAAGTTTGAAATGCCTGACCTGATGGGCCAGAAGTGTCACTATCAACATGTAAACTTGCTCTTATCATGGAAATGCAATGTGAGTCATATTGGACAAAACAAAATCTAGAGACTTAAATCTCTTCACTGGCCAGGTCAAATCATTATATAAAGAAGGGAAATAAGCCATAGTAAGCAAGAACTCATTTTCTGTTTATGGATTAAATATGAACAAATCATTGGCCTCGATTTCAATACCAAATGGTTTGTTGGGTATTGCATTCTCCCCAGAGACAGCTAGTAAGTGGTTTCTGACTTTCTTAATGCATGTTTGAGATTATCTACAATATCTCAATTGCTACGTTACACTGTAGCTTTTTCCTAATTACTTAAGATCAGACAGTGTAATAGCATGGATTGGAAAGGATACAAAAGAGGCTCCTTCAGGTCTCAGGTCTCAGGTTTATTCCATGGAGGTATTGTGGTGAAAGAGAAGGAATCTCTTCGGGAGCCAGGTATTCAGGAGAGGGGAATGGGAGTGGCTTTGGCTGGCAGCCAATGGGATAAGGACACGAGGGGACGAGGGTCAGAATACAGGAACTCTAGGTGGACAGCAAGGTCACAGGGGTAGGTCAAAGGACAGGAAGGGGAACCAGCCGGAAGAGATGGACAGGGGACTGCTGATTCATTCCTTTGACCTCATTTATCAAATTACAACACTCAATATTTTTCTTCCCTGTTCCTAATTAAAAGAAATATAATTTTAACATAAAAGTTTAGTTGCTCTAGAGCCTGCGAAAGCATAGACTCAAAGTTCACCTTTTTTCAGTACTAACTTCATTTCTCAGTCCTAGAATAGCTAGAATATTTGGGGCAGATAAATACAGAAACAGGCATCCAGAAAAATTTCATTTAGTGCCTCATGGCAAGGCTGTTTAAGGAAATCTTTTATATCCACCTTGATCAGGAACTTATTTCTGTAGCATTAATTTAGCTCTGCAATTTCTATTTCAGGTTAATAAACAGGTCCAGAGGGACAGAATTCTCACAGCACCCACAAAACATCTCATTCAGCTGTTTCTAGAAGTTGCTGCATAGCATTTGCTTTCAGCTTTGTTGTTGAATTTGAGGTATTTTAAAATGTCATTACCTTCTGTAGCACCAAGAATTTTGCAGTAAGCAAAATGTCAGTAGATATGTGAATTCCCTCACATTCTTGCTTTCATGCCACTGATGTAGGTGAGTTTGCTCTTTCTGAGTGAACCATATTTTTTCTTTCAATTAGCAAAATTTTTGCCTGTTAAAGCATGTAACCTCTAAACTTATTTTCATGTGGCTCATTGCCTCTCTTATCTGCTAGTTAATATGATTAAGCAATTCTTTGTTGATGAAATGTGGCCACAGCATTTCCTTCTGCCATTTCAGAGAAGTGCCCATAAATTAATTTATAATTTATATCATAGCCTACAAACTTATTTCTGGCCAACAAACAAAACCTTACAATCCTTCCTGGACTTTGGAAAATAATCTGTGGTGAACAACTGTGTGGCAACATCCTTGCTTTGGTTTGTCCACCCCCTATGCAGATTTTCATATTAAGCTACTCTCAGCTCTATTTGCAGAAGCCTTAAGGATTTTTTCCAGAGGCTTTTCTCATCCATATAAATTTTTTTGCAAAGGATTGTCATGTGCTTGCTCTCCCAGTAGTTTTCTCAGCTGTGTTTCTAACATGGTGTTTAATTCATCACTTACACTCAGTTGCTGGTGATTTAAGTAATTTAAACCTCTCCTAATTAAGTGATTCACGGGGAAGATTCATGAATACCTCTCAGCTATTTATTCCTGAAACCCATTGAAGTTAGCACTGCTGGCAGACAGAAGCTGCCATCTCTCCTGATGACCCTGTTGGTTCCACCCATCTGTACCAGAGGTGTTTGTGTCTCTCATTCCTCATCTAGCACTTCAGCTCTATTTTATTACAATTGTGACCAGCTTTCCTTTTTTCATTGAGAGCCTAGAAAAGATGAATCCCAACACATCACCACAGCTACCAGGTGCAAGATGATTTACTGCAAATATTAATTAATTGGACAGTGACATATACCTACCAGTTCAGAAACAAAATTATTTCCATTAAATACAACAGCTTTCATCCATTTACCAATCAATTCAGATTATTCTACAGTTGTCTTACTGCATTATTCACTGTTAAGCTGAAGATAGGTGCCCTTTAAATAATGTAGAAAAATTTCTGAATCGAATCAAATAAACAATAGACAAAGAAAGATCCATAATGGAACAGAATTGTTTCAACTAACGTATATCTTGTTCAGACAAGAATGTGTTAATAACACAAGTAGGGCTGGGAAGTTAAGCTGTTGGTTTAGGAAAGCAGGGTCAGTGGGATCCCCAAGGGCTGTTCTTGCTGTCATTCCTGTTCAGGGCTTAGTCCAGAAAGTGCCTAGAAGTTTTCACTCACCAGGCCCATAATCCTTCTCAAAGTGCCTTTCTTAAAGGGGCTCCAGTTTCTATCCTACCTGTTTCCTTTCTTTCAGAAGCCCTGGATAAACCCAGCCTTGCATCAGCTGTGCCATACGTTGGTTGTGCCAAGATTGGGAATTTGTTGCCCCATCCTATAGCCATGGGAGTTGCAGGGGGTTCCTGACAGGTCAGAGGGGTGGCAGGTGTGCAAAGAGACAGCCCTAGTTTCTAGAAAGTCTCTCTTTTTGGTCTGCCCAAGGAAGTGCTGGTGAGCCAGCTGCAGCTTTGGCTGGTGTGTGACCTGCTACCAGCTCATGTAGCATCTGCAGTCAAGGTTTCAGAGCTCTGCAGATGCACAGCATATGGTGCAAGGACATTGTACTCTGTGCTGTTTTATCATAGCCCTCTAGAATACCCTATTATTTAATCAAAATACTTCAATTTTACAGTGGAAGGTATGTTGGAGGCACTTTTTCTGTTTTTCCTTAATGGTATTTCACTCTGGCTTTAAAATTCATGGCATGAAACCAGAATGCAAAAAAACCTCATGGGCAATGCAATCCCAGTAAAAAAGACAAAGCTCTCTTCTTAGGAAATATGGAGAAGTTGTTTCTCCCTGAGCACAGAAATAAAAGGGCACAACTGTTAACTGGAATGACAAATTCTTTCTATTTAGTGTTGGAGATTCTGCGTTGACAGTATCTCCCATTAATGGCTGTGCCATTAAAATGGAGCAAAAAATAAGGAAACTGAAGTGATAAAGAAAAGTAGTGCTCATTATGGAGGCCCCAAATGTTTTGCAGAACCAGGCATTAATCCACTTGACTTCAGGGAGGACAGCACTGCATTGGCCAGTGGAAGGGTTGCTGTGCACTTGATTATCAAGTTTATAAAGAGGTCTGTGACTTTTTAAAATTACTACAAAATTGCAGCAGATTAGCAGAATGCCTTACAACTTAGAGTGGAAAAAAATTTAAATATTTTATGTTCCCTGAATAATGCAGAAAGTACATATTTATTTCAGGTTGTAGTAAGCTTTAACTTTGTTTTCTAGAAGCAGCCTGCATCCAAGAAGCTATGTTTTTAATGGAATTCTTAAGCAAAAACCTGTAAAAATTATTAAAGCTTTATGAGAATGGCCAAACAGAACATTCCTCAATTCCTTTCTATTTGTCTTCATTCAAAGATGATATTGTAGCAATAATAGATGTAAGGCAATAATGGATATAAGCCCAGTAGAAATATTCATAAAACCACCAAGATCATAAATCTAATAATGCTGAGGAAAATATGAGTCTGATTCTGACTTTTTTTATATTGCTGGACAAAAATCAGGAGTGTCTCCTTAGCTACCAGTAGAGTCACCTGTGAGGAAGTGATAGAAAAAGCAGCCCTTGTGCCTTGTAGGAGGAATAAAAACCTGTAAAATATTGCATGTGTTAGTTCAAATGTGAACAGAATAATAAATTATCCTGCAAAATGAGGAAAGGTGTTAAAATGAGCACATTTTATAAAAGAGAACTAAACCACATTTGAAGTATCTCGGAGGGCTTCACAAATTGGGGATGCTTTACCAAGTAATCTCTGGCTCGTTCTTAATTCCTCTACTTGTCACTGTGATGAGTAGAGGAATATTGTTCTTTTAAATGAACATTTCAAAATTGGTTTTTATTTGACCGAACTGAAAAACTCATTTGTGAAACAAGAAAGGATCTTCATGGCTGATACAAATAAATTAGATGTTTTCTGAACAGGTGTTACACAACACCAACAGTGTGCATGCCTGACAGCTTAGGAGAGGGACAGCAGACACAGGGTCCTGGCCTCTTGGCCATGCTGAATATTTTAAAATATGATGGTGTGTCACCAACCAAAGATTTTCTTTATTGCTTTGTAATTCTAATAAACAGTTTTAGTATTGGTTAAATCACTCGAGCATTTTCAATCAGATCACAGCAGCTGTTTAATTTACAACACAGTTAGGATCATCCTCTAAACCTGTGGGCTTTTGAGCAAAATAATCAAGAGAGAATGATTTCTCTTTCAGATATTATTCAGTAAGTGTTGTTGTATTACAGATTTCAGGCTTTGGATTCATAATGTGCATTTAAGTAAAGCAGTCGGTAGGGCTGGATATGTAAGAATATCTATCTGCCTCTGACAAGGCACAAGGCTTCTTCCCTCAAGACATTAATAACAAAATGAGCAGTGCAGCTTGGCAGGTGCACTGTGTTCTGGCAAGGCAGTGACATTAATGATTAACTGCTTTGGGTCATTGCTTTGATGTGGCCATTCACACAATCCTGTGAGATGTAGGAGAGGCCAGCTGAGACTTGTTTTACATTGTGTTCTTCAAACGATTAATTGGTGGATAAAGATCCTATTTGTTTATTTATTTAAAATACAGTCACTCCAGGATTGTACCATCCACAGGTATAATCCCTATTGATGTACTGTACTGGAGAGCTGCACAAGTGCAAAAATCTCTTCTCTTGTGTAACCATCAGTTGGGGAAGTGCTAGAAATTTATGACTCAGCTTGAGGAGTTATCAGCTCCTGAGATCTGACCTTGTGTCTGAAACCCACTGGAGAACAAACTGTTGCTACTTATTCCACAAATTTTGGATGCGTATTTGAAGGTGAAAAAGTGAGGTTTGCATTTCCAAATTGTCTGGAGACCCACAGCATCAGGAGTGCTGAGAGGATAATATGGGGTCTGGGCACAACCTAAACCCATGGTTTGGTCTTTTGTAATGTAGAAGTGAGTTTCAAAATGTTAGCTTACATTTTATATCTATTAGTTTACATATAAGAATATACAATTTTTTAATGATTGGATTGCCAGAACAATTGGTGTGTTGAGGTATTTCTTCATATGTAGAAATTGGTGATTAATATGTTGATGTAGATTAGTATTTATGAAGACAGAGAGGTCTGAAGAGAAAATTGTGTTCAAATGAGGACTGCAAAAGATGATACAATTCTAATTTCCTCTAAGTCAAGGAGGCCTTCCCTCTGATAAGCAACAGAGTATTATTTCCCTAACCCTGGTGTTCACCTTACTTGTATTGTAGACAGTGCACCATGAATAAATAACTAAATAATTTCTTTGGCATTGTCTCCCAGGAACAAAACCCTCTGAAGTGCAGGTATTTCATAAACCACCATGTATAGGCACAGTATTTTGGTATTGTTTTTTGGAATTGCTGTTCAGAAATATTAAGCTACTTTTTGCAAAATAGGGCAATAGCATTCTTTCACTAGATGATCATTCCTGATGGTCGTGTGTGACATATACAGAAAAAAACTATGGTAGGCAGCAGTGATGTTGCTAAATATCTGATATACAATAATGCAAAGCTGCCATCTACAACTAATCCATATAATTTCCTATAATTTATTTTTCTAGGAGATTCAGACATGCTGTCTAAGTGCACTCAGTTCAATTTTTCATTTAAAGAGATGTCACTGATTTCATACCTGGCAAAGAAAAGTGAACAACAATTTAATGATGTGATCACCTTCCATTTTTGCGTCCATGGAGATGTAACAATTTAATTTTTTTCTGGTCTTTGGGTCTAATATAATGTGAGTACAGCTGCATTTCCTCTTTCAGAAGGAATTTTACTACTCTGTAACCCATGAGCACCCTGGCAACCTTCCTAAACCTGTGTGGAGATGGATGTGGGAGCTATTTTGTTTCAAGATAACCTTTCCTCTATGTTGCTGTCAGTCTTGAAAACTATGGACCTTTCATAGGCAGTGCCTTAGCAGAGAGTCTAACTGTGCTTTTATAATCAATGTTTTCAGTTTCTTTTTTTTTTACTAATATGAAAGAAATCTGTTTTTCTTTGTCAATCTTTTATTTAAAAATATACATTTAAAAAAAATTATTCCTGCAAGACATGCTGTGTTCCCCAATCTTTTTCCACTTTTGCTACTCCATTCAATTGCAAAGGGTCAGAGATATCCCAAAACTCTACAAATTACAACTTCAGTGCTTTCACTGTCAGTTTTTGAGGAGGTTTGTAATTGATTTATTCTTTTATTAAGCCAATAATTCTGAAATATGAAGAAGTTTTATATACATGGAGTATACACAGAAAATAGCCTTTACTGTCTGACAGATATCTATAAAGAAAATTACTGGCTTGATTTGAATAAAAATATTAAAAGAATTTCAAGATGGCAAAGAAAAGCATAGAAATATAGGACATTCCAGAATTCCAACAACTCATAAAAGTTTAATTTGTCTAATGTATGCATATTTTTTGTCATACTGTTTTATTGCTGTACTCATATTTTTTTTCCCTTTAAGACCTCTGTCATCCTCAACATCTGTTTGACAACCTCTCATCATCTTCATCTTACACTGAGAAGGCTCCAGCTTTCTTGCTTAGGGGATGTATTGGTCAAGAGGTTTGCTGTTGGCTTTTGATGTGGTTGTTGGGTGACTCAAAATTAGAGATGTCTCTCCCTTTTTTGGGGGGCTGTGGTTCAGAAATACCCAGTTCTGGAAAGGTTGGACTTTTTTTCTTGCAGTTTTTTTCTTTCCTTTCCAAGTACCTCCTGGTCCAGGCTCTTTACTGCCATGGGTGGTGTGGTGGAGGATGAAAGCAGGCTGAGGGTGCTGCTTGAGTTGTGCCATTGCCTCTGCTGCTGACAGAGCCACAGGATGAGTGGGTGGATGGATGCCTCCAGTGGGGAGGGCAGAAAGGCAACTCGCCCCAGTGATGCTCAGCTTCTGTCCAATAACCTGGATTTTAGCAAGCTCCCTTTGTTTACATCCCTGCTAACTGGGCATTCAATTCTGAAGTGGCAAAGGCTTGTCTGATAATGTAAAATAATATATTCTAGGGGACAGTACACTGCCAGAGCTCTATGCCTCCAGTGACTTCTCAGATCTCATTTTCTCTTGATATTAAACCAAGACATTTCAGATCCTCTGTGGCATTTCAAGTGAGTTTTGGTTTGGGAAATCAGACTGTAGAGGAAAAACATCTATCATGATCGTTATACAAAGTTCACATTCTGCTTGAAACAATTTTTGGAAAAATATTTCACAGTGTGTTAGGGTATGTTAGGGGATGTTAGGGTATGTTAGTCTGAAAGGATCTCTTGAACTAATTTCTAATTCCTCTATATCTAAACTAATTGATTCACCTTTAACACCATTCAAATTGAGGAACTGCTGTGAGATGCTGGATCATTAATATTGCACTGGCACAGCAGAGTAGCAGTGTGTTCATTGCCTGAATTGGTGGTTTTACTTGTGTAGTTTCCAGGTTAATGTCTCTTTCTGTAGAGCTATTACAGAACCAAGCTAGCTGAATTTTAACCTGCAATCCTTTGGTCCCAGAGATGATAAGTGAGAAATAAGGCAGCCCCCAGTTAGACACTGTAATGTGGAATAGCAGATTTGCAAGCCAGGAGAAAGAAGGGCTCATTTCTCAGGTACTGCCATAATCTTGTTTAGCATTTGTTCAGGGTGTAGAATAAAAGAAACCTCAAGATAAAATATTCCTTTTCTAAGCTGCTTGGAATGGAAATGTGTATGATGGAAAAATGATGGCAACAGAAGGATGAGCACAGATAATAACTTTACTCCTGACCACTCGAGGAGAATAGACCAATATTAGTGCTTTTTGATTTCTCAAGAGAAATCAAAGATCCTGGTCTTTTGATGCCATATCCTTGGAGACTAATGGCTGATGTACTTCAGAGCAAAATGCAGTATGGCTGTATAACTAAAGAAAATCATTATTTGCAAGTACAACAAATTTAAAATTATTTATTTATACTCCCAATGAAGGAGAGTGATATTATTTTGTGGGTGAAATACATTCAATTAAAAATTGAGCTATGGGAGAAGAACTAAAATGTTTCCAGTTTACAACTGTAAATAGTTGAGGCCATGAAGTATGGAGGAAAATATTCAAATATCTGAATACAACATCTAAGTGAATTTGGAGTTAACTTTGGCTTTGTTTCAAAATAGCACTTTTCTATTAAAAAATGAACCTAAATTAAATGTACAGATCTACATCCATACTCTTGTCATCTTTTGATTGAACAAAACAATCTAAGCTTCCCTCCTACTTTGCTGCAGCTGGACAGAAAAACATAATTATTTTTCAAGAGGGAAGCCACTTTTTCTCACAGTAATGTGGCCATTATTCAATCATCTTTCAATCAGCTTAAGTGGCCATACTCACTATATCTCCCTGGTTTGTTTGCATCTATTGACAAATCAATATCTCTTTCTAATAAAGCGAAATATGACCATTGTAGCAGTGTATTCACATTTCAGATTTACTTTTAATGAAACTAAGTAATTATCTTTAAAGCACCTATAAATTAAAAAATACATGTCCAGAACTGTACTAAGTGGATTCATAATTACAGGTAAGCTGTACAGAGAATCTCATGCTGGCAAAACCCCAAGTCCCTGCAGAGCTACTGTGAGGTCAAAAGACATCTGACACAGAGGTGCTGAAGTGGCAGGTCCTTTAAATCTGCTCTCACTATGGGAACTGATGACCTTTCTGGGACTAGGAGGTAAATATGGAACGAGTTCATGCCATGTGGTCTTGCTCTGAATATAATTATGTTCAAGCTGCAAATGAGCCAAGATGTGAATGACAGTGAGGGACAAAAGGATTGGGGTGTGCATGAGGAACCAAACATCAATAGATCCCTCAAGTGTGTTTTCACCTTGGCAGAGTGTGTGACTGGAATTAGAATTCAACTCCTTTATGGCTCTGGAACTGTTAAATGTAATTTGGCACATGCTTGAATAGGTAGGCTTCTGCAAGTCTGAGGTATGGATAGCATCTCCTGGAAACAAGGAGTTGTTATCCTGCTACTGAAACACTGTTCTGTGGATCACAGTGATGGGAGGGCAGAGACAAGACCAAGAGCAGAACTTTTCTGTTCCTGATCTGGACAGCTGTCTGCAGCTAGTGAGCCAGGGATGAGTTAAAATTGAAATGGAAGGTAAGCCCCTTAATTTTCCATCTCAAGGAACATGCAATGGTGTGTTACCTGGGGAGGAAGTCCTGACTGTATAGTACAGGAGGAGCATGCAAATGCCTAGCTCAGGAATTTAGCATCTTGCAAGCCTTATGGTTATTACAGGGAATGAAAATGCTGCATTGTGCACTCACTGGAGACTCAGAGGTATCAGTGAAACAGCAAAGAATGATCACACTACAGATACTATACAAGGATTAGCTTTGAATCAAGCTTTTGGTGGATTCAGGGTTACAGACTATTGTAGCCCCGATCTGTGTACAGATTTTCACTTCATTTTGAGGTTAAGTAGAACATTAAAGATCATCTAGTTCCAACCCCAAATAATTCATATGGATATGGAAGAAGCACGCTTTCCCTATCATGTGAATAAATAATTTATAGAATTGTTTTTGCTGCCCTGAGAGGCAGCTGGCTTAGAATAATCAAAATTTGACTCAATGTTAAGTAAATACAAATTCAGACCAGTTGCTAGTCAAGGAAAATACACATATAGTGAAATTCTTCAAGTAATTTTAGTAGAACTTGGTAACCAGACTGTTTAAATAAAGAAAAGCCTGTCTCCCATCCAGCTAGATCAGTTCAAATTAGTAGTTACCTGTGCAACTGTTTATGTCTCCATCTGGGCATTTCCCCATCTTTCCTTCTGCCCTGTGCTGTTCTCTGGATCCTGAAGGCCCTCCTTAAACAGTCTAGTTCAGTGTCAGGTCATCACTGTCTTAGTACAGAAGTGTCCCAGCTGTTATTCTGTTACATTTGCAACATTTTCTGTTCTGGATAATTTTTTTTTCACCTTTCTTTCTTCTTTTCATTCACACTGCAGTTAGAATTTTCCTGGACTAGAGGTACAGTCATGAATAACCTGTCCTTAGGAGGATATCCTTGTTCCATTATTTTCTACTGTCTGTTAGCTCATTTGTGCTGGAACCATCTCAGTAATCTTCCAGTCAAGGTGCCCACAAGCCTCTGCAGCCATTTCAATGTTAAGGGCAGACTGCCTTCAGCACTTTCATTTCACTTCTTCAAAATAATTTCTCTAAGTATTTGTTCATTATGAGGCTGGCAGTGCCCTGGGACTGCACCTTGGAAGGAATAAAAGTATTGCACTTTTAAAAGGTGTGCACTGCTCAGAAAATCACATAATCCCAGGAGGGACAGTGCCAAAAGCCTTGCTGAAGTGAAGGTAAACAACAGCCACTGCTCTTCCTTCATCCTGCCATGCCATGACAGAATGCTGCCAGGTTGGCCAAGTATGATTCCCCCTTGCTGATTACTCCCAAAGACCTTCTTTTCTTTTACAGGTTTGATGACCTCCAGAATGTTATCTTCCATCACCTTTCCAGGGATGGAGCTGAGGCTGACTGCCCAGTAATTTTCCTGCATCCTCCTTCTTGCCCATTTTGAAGGTGGGTGTAACATTTGCTTTCATCCAGTCAAAAGGTGGCTCTTTTCTGATTCCAGATCCCTGGGGTCAACAGAAGCAAGTGGGTTATTGCATCCAGCTGGTGCTTCTGTGCATCTGGAGCTATGGTGATCCATGACTACATCCAGGCAAAAATCCCCAAACAGCTTTTCCACCAAATATGAATGGATCCTGTCATCCAGTCTGTGCTATTTTCAAATTTAGTCTTATCTTACAGGCTGCTCACCCCAAACTCCCCTTGTTCTTCCTTCACAGGCAACCATTTAAATCACAGACATTTAAATGCTGACTTTATCTTGCTCAGGAGGGCCAGTTGCCTTAGGGAGTTTTTAGTGGAGTGGGATGACATGGGAAAGGGATATGGCAAAACACTTCAACTCCAAGAGTAGGAAATGTGCAACTCCTGTCTAACTGTGATCCAGGGATTTGGGGAGTGCTAGAACACAGTGAGGTGAGGCTGTGGTCCCCCTTTTTCATGCAAAGTGATGCAGGCCTGGTTAAACCTTGTATTAAAGCATTCTGAGGACTACATTTATCATCAACATCCCTTGACAAAAAAGGGTAAATTAAACGTTTGTGGTACTTTGATGCTTGAGTTTCCTAGCAACAGTGGCTCCTCTGAAGATGACCCCTGTCATTTCAGAGTGCCTGAACCTGGACATTTTAGATAGACTTCTGTGGATGTAATGAACTTTAAATAAGCCTTTCCTTTATGAAAGCCTCATTTCCCAGTAAGCAGATTTTATTTCCAAATCTCATGATAGCTTAATGATAAAATATTGCAATAGTTCTGCTTATTGTGAATAGAATCACAAAGAAGGTAAGTGGTTTCTTATTCATAAATGCACCTGAATTAATGTTTAATAACTAGCTGTTTTTTAAAACTTTGAGGTTGAGAAAAGCAGCTCTTGTTTACTGAATGAAGGGTTTAGGGCTTTACAGCCAGTATCTATTATTATTTGTGTACCTGACATCCTATTGCATGACTGTTAAGTAATTTTACTTGACTTTCATATTTCTAAATTTCAAATCTCATTCCAAATTTTTCTCCCACCCCATTTTCAAAACTCAAGCTTTTTCTTTTCTCTGCGAAATAGAAAATTTTAATGAAAAGACCTCTAAGACTTCAAAACTAACTGGAGGCTTCAGAGAGGTAGATATGAGTTGTGCATTGAGTGGTGCACAGCTGTATCATGAGGGATCTTCAGAGGTCTCTCCTAGCTGCAATGCTATTTGGTACTTTTATTAATGGAGTGAATGATAGTATGGAAGTGGTGCTTGCTCACTTTGCAGATTCTCTGGATGAGTGGATGAGTGTTTAAACTGATCTTGATGTATGAAGGAACAGGATGCAATCTGATGAGGATGAAGCCATGCACTCACTCAGGAATAGTCATTGTCACCATCCATGGAGGTATTTAAAAGATGTGTAGATGTGGCACTTAGGGACATGGTTTAGTGGAGGACTTGGCTGTGCTGGATTAGTGATTGGATTTGATGATCTTAATGTTATTTTCCAAGCAATTCTATTTTACAGAAAAAATATTAAGAAAAACAGATGCAGATAAACTGGTCAATGTTCTGTCTTATTCAGGTTCCAGATACCTATATCATGAGATATAGAATCCTATATTTGGCATTTGACAAGATACAGATTTAATTCCCCATGTATGAAATTAGAGGTGCAGCTGGGTCCAGAGGCTGATAGCCTGCAGAGTGAATCTAGTGTTCTTGTTTATGGTATATGCAGCCTGCATTGCAGTTATTGATTGCATTTTACTGGCTGCATATATTGACAAAAATGATTAGAGGGATCCTCTTCCCCATGCCTTATTAATGGTTTCCCATTTTTTCCCCTCAACTTTTATTAGTGTGCTGGACAAGTCTTAAATGAATTTCTAAATTGGTATCAGGATGTTAAAGGATGAGGGTGAAGTAGGAAAAGGATGGAGAAGTTTGTATTCATGTGGTACAGGTTTATGGTTACAAGAGTACAACATTGTCACCTGGGAAATGGAAATGATTGAACAGAAAAGGGCTTAAATGATGCACTTTTCTGGGCAGTTGTTGTCAAAGCATTTAAAGCAGTTTAGTTTGGTCTATTGGAGGATATCAGAAGAACCCCAAGAACTGGTGCACTGATCTATTTGAACACATCTGAAATTAAACAGCAACATTAAGAATAAAATATTGCTGGGTGAGCAGTGTACATTCCTGCTTTAGCAAAAAGCAAAATCCATGGGCAATGCAGCACATTTCTCTTTCCCTGATGCCATTCCCCCATCCACTGAAGTAGTAGGTTCCTCTGTATTCTCATCAGAGCTCTTTGCACACATCAGTGGCAATGCCAAAGCACAAGGAAGCAAATTAATAGAAACATTTTCATTCTGATGAATGCAAAGAAGTTGATCAGTTACCTTCTGTTGTATCACAGAGGGAAAAATTATAGGCTTGGTAGGGAAATACATGATATTTTGAAGCATCTGATAGTATATTAAGTTGTTAAACAACAGTATTCTATAGAGTACAAGAGATGTAAAAGATGTTTCAGTGCTACAGGATAAATCCATTTGAAACATGAAGACAGAGAGATAAAAACACTGTATCATGTACAGGTTGTACAAGACAAGAAAAATGAATATTAAGGTACAAGTCTGGTCTGTACTCCTCTTAGTACCATCTCTTGTCTGTAGAAATTATATAAAATGAGTAAATCAGTATTAAAATCTCAGTTTCTTGAGTGGTATAAGTAAAATGCCACTGATACACATTTTTGCACTCATGTTTGAAATATGAAAACTGAGATGAAGGTAAATAGTCACTTAAATTTTACAGAAATATGGGATCTCTTAAGAAATCAGATGGGAAGGCACCTTCAGTTCCAGTCTGGGTCAGCTGTATGGTTATATCAGGGTGTTCAGGAATTTATCCTGACTTTGGAAAGCCTGCACAGGACAGGGACTGGCTCTCTGGGCAACCTGTGTCTCTGTCTGACTGCCCTCCCAGGGAAAAGCTTTCTTCAGTCTGAACCTCTGTGCTCTCAATGCATGCCTGTGTCAGGGCTCTGGGCCACTCTTGGTCCTTATTGCCCATGACTGGTCTCACCTGGACCTCAGCCACGCTCCTGCCCTGGGTCTGGGAGCCTCACTGCTGTGGACACTGCTGAAGGCTCAAGGAAAAGTCCAACTCAGATTTTTCCCAGGCTGATGGCTTTCTGAGCTCCAGCTCAGATCTTTCCCAGGCTGGGCACCTTCCTCAGAGATAAATAAGAGAAGGAAGAATGAATAACATAGATTAACACCTGGTGTTGACCACAGAGCTGTGCGTGTGTCAAGTGATATTTTGCAGAAAGCATGTTTTCAAAGGAGTGCTGCCTTCTTGAACCAATGAGCCTTTTCTATTCTGTATTGCACCATCTATCCTATATAAGTGTGGTGGCCTTTCAATAAACTGCTTCTTCTTACTGCCTTGGAAGAAGTGGTGTGTGTGTTGCTATATTCGGTGTTCCTAGTCTGACAGTGACACACTGAGACTTTGTTACTTTGGGTGATGTGGTGGCCTTGCCCCCAGCCCTGGCTCTGTCTCCTGAAAACAGTGGCTTTTTTACTGATACAACTGCACTTTAGCCTGAGAATGCTTTATTTTCATAACATCAACCTAACTATTTAGCAGTAACACACATTTGGCAATTAGAGCTAAACAATGAAGGAACAAGGGAGTTTCTTAATAAAATTGTCTGGAACACCTGTAATGGAAACAAAATAACTAAATAAACTTCTAAGTAATAAGTTGTATTTTTAATATTAATGTAATCATGTAGCATTTCATCACTTCATAATTTTCTTAATACAATTTTATGTATCAATGATTATTTAAATCTGATTTTCTTAGACTCTGTTTGTTAGATACCTCAATGAATCCCAGGCACAAATATAAGCTCAAAAGAAAATGAATGTAACTAATAAGCTAAAATACAACTACAGCCCTGTGAACTAAAACAAATAAAGGAGATATGGCTGGACAAGTCTTTAAAATCATGACAGAGTTATTATATAATACTTATTATTACTGCCTTTATTTAAAGTAAATTTTACTTTCTTCTTGAGTGGAAATTTTGAACCAGCTAATGACTTGGAAGTTGCAGCAGAAAGGAGCTGTAGGTAGAGGTGGAACACACAAGTAAAGGCTTCAATGTCTGGAATCACCTTTGCAGATTTTTTTTTATTTTGGAAGAGTATTGAATGTCTGTGCATGGTTTGCAGGCAGAACCTCTGGTTAAAATCAGCTCATACATTCAAAAAACACTAGGCAGAACAGCAAGACAACTGAGAAAAAAACACAAGCTCTTTCTATAAAGGATCATTCCTCCAGTGAAACTTGATTGCCTTAAATTTCTGGCCTGATTGTTGTAAAAGTTTTAATATTGTGTGCCCTTTGGGAGAATCTGGTCTCAGTACACAGGTGGGAGGCTGTGGCCCAGTGACTTTTGCTTCTCATCCTTTGCTGCTACTCCTCCTCTTGCTATGAGGCTGGGCAAAACAATAACTCTCAGCCAGATATCTTATTCTCTGTCTTGCTTGGAAATATTAATCTTAAAGCCTTTCAGGAGATGCTGAGAGCCCATGGAATTGCAAAACTCACTCTCTTGAATCCCTGTTTGGGAGCTGTATAAAGCAAAGGCCTCTGCTTCTTCTTATACTTAAATCCCTCTGGAAGTAATCTCTGTTTTGTGTTCTTCATGAACAACACTTAGGTTTTCATGCAAGATTTTTCACAGGGATTTCTACAGCCTCTTTATTTCTAGGCAGTGCATAGCCATTGCCTAATCCCAGGTGTATTTATGGTTAATATCTAAATTAAACTGTGAGCAGCTAGAACAGCTCAGGATATTCTGCATCTCATAATAGATTAATATTTGGATTTCCTGCCAAAAGACTGTGGCTCAGATGTAGCAGCCCCAATAGAAGAAGTAAATAAGTTAGGAACTTAATTACTGCCTTGCAGGGTATGTATTCAGAAGTTTCTGTGCATAGCAAAACAAATTAATGGGATTGCAGTAATTTCCCTTGCCACTTTATTTGACTGTGTGGTGATGGAGAGGGAATAAGGTAACTTAATTTGCATTAAAATTATTATGATTCCTGTTTTTCAAAACCAAATATTCACTGAGAACAGGAATAAGAATAAAACAGCCCATTTAGGTGTTTTATTCACAGTCTTATTTTGCATCAGTGATAAATTACAGTGATTTTATATTCCCTCAATGGTATATTAAAATGTCTTGTAATAAGCAGATGTTAAAGAAACACCCCTAAAAATATGGCACAGGCCATTTTTACAGTGGAATTAGTCAAGAGTTGTATGACCAGAAAAACCTTAGGGTGAGGACAACTGGGGCTCCTGCTAGAAGTCTATTTGGGAAATGAAGTATTTACAGTCACATGCTTACAAAAGTAATTAAGTCAGAGGCCAAAGGTGGTTCCAGAGCAGATTATAAATCATGAGGTTTTAAAGCAGATCACCTCTGAGATTTTTCTGATTTGTTTTTCTGATTTGGAAACCCTTAGGCTGTACATATTTCCTCCTATCTTCCTAAGCCACAGAAACTTGGAAACTTAGTTTTTGTTTCCCAGATGAAGGCTGAGATTATTATGTACAGACATGAGTTAGGAGCTTGGACTCCAAGAAAGAACACCAAATGAATTGCAAAGCCATTGCTGAGAGTTTAAAACCCAGCTTGCTTTCTTGTTTTGATTTTTCTTTTCCACATAACTGAAGTACAGGATCAAATGGCATAGACTGGATTAATCTGAATAAATGAAGGTTTGGCTGAGCACTTACTCATGATGAAATGAATCCAACACTGAGGGCTCTCCATCAGACACTTAAAATCCCAGATTCCTGGACAATTTTGTGTCTTTTTAAAGCAGCTGTTCTGGTTCTAAGATTAACAACACCCCTTTTCCCTTTTTTTGATTTACAGATGTGTCAGGAAACATTTCAGCAAGTTTTGTGTGGTGTCGTATTTACTTTGAGAGGGTGTTGGACTGATTTCTTCAGTGAGCCTCTGTATGTAGGGAGAAACACTGTAGGTGACACAGGGACATCATCTTGCACAAGCAGCTGCAAGAAAAGCCTTTCTAGTCCAAATAAATACAATTCACATGGATTGAGAAGAGAATTCCTGCTTGTCAATGCATCCCCAGCCTGCACACCCTCACCAAGCAGCGCTTGTGGAAACAGGGACTGCTCTGTAAGAGCAGGAGCCTTGTCCTTCTTGAACCCTTCTCTGAAAATGTATCTATTCCTGTCTTCTTTTATTTGATGAGATTGAATCGAAGCACTCAGATTATTCTGTTGCATTTGTGCTATAGGAGAGGGGGAAAGGATATAGCAACAAAGTACTTCATGTAAAGAGAAGCAGAAAAGAAGAGGTTTTATTTAAAGAAACACTACACTTACATAGGGTAGTTTGTGGTAGCAAGCATTGGCATGATTTAATTGGTGCAAGGGAGGGGACACCCCTGGTCATGTAGTTCATGCATCCAGCAGGTGCATAATCATTGTTAGAATTCTTTTCTCATATGTTTTTTTTGAGCAGGGTGAGAAAATCAAGGCTGCTTCCCTGGTTCCCAGCAGTATCAAATGACATTATTCCTAGTATGGGAACCCAAGGAAGAGAAGGATTTTGAATATTTTTCCTCATCCCAACATTTTTTTTTTCATCCTTTTTTTTTTTTTTTTTTCCCCTCTGATTATCAATATGCAGAACAATATGCATTTTAAAGACAGCTGAATTTTTTTCCCTAGCTTCTCCAGATACTAAAATTTCAACAGGCCTGATGGCTCCTGCAGTTACTCAGCAAGAGTTTCAGTTTCAAAGAGAAGTAGACACTAAATCATGGCAGAAAAAAGAGAGAAAATAGTAAAAACTCCGTTTGGTGTATAGGGTTTGAAGCTTAAATTAGACTTTGTGTAAGTGAGATCTGAGTTGGCAAAGTTGAGAAATGGGCTTTTCAGAGAACACATTCTACTCAAGGAATCTGCTTGGCTTCCTGAGCAGCTAATTTTACATTTCTTTTTCAACTTGCCTTTTTTAGCTAATCATGTTGTGATTAGAAACAACCTCTTCTCTCCCATGTGTAGCTGTTGGTGTTCTTGGCAAAAAAGATTCACGATTTTTTCTGGACTTCTTGGGCATTGCTGTAAAAACACAAATACTGATACATTCCTACATTATCTTATTAGAACTTCTTGCATATGTTTTCCATATCATAAATAAGGAAGGGCATTGATCTACACTCTTTTTTTTATTTTTTATTTTTTTCTAAGGTAACAAGAATGTTATACTAGAAAATACATTTTTAGTTTAAGATTCTGGTTTGTTTTTTTTTTTTTTTTTAATGTATATACCATTGTAATCTGGAATTACTACTGTAAGGAATACTGGATTTATGTTACCAAACTGAGTGCAGAACATGGCTTTCCAAATGTTGTAAGAATTCATAAAATTCTTGGAATAAAAAACAAGATTATAGGTGACATTTTGAATTAAACTGCCTTTAGTGTGCCTCCATGTGTGAAAAAAACAGAAGCCTTGCTGACAAGCAGAGAACAATGAGCTGAAATAAAGAAATATTGAAACGTGGAAGAGCAGGAAGTGAAACAGAAAGGGGAAAACTAACTGGGGCATTATGTGGATGAAAAAAGAAAGAGAGTTAAACACAACCCATTGAAGAGAACACCTGAATCAAAGACTTTAAAATGCAAAATTCTAATTGAGATAATGAATAAAATTCAGAGGACTTTCTGCAGGTAGTGTGTCAGCATCAGGGGAAATTTTTGATCAGGGAAGAAAAGGAGGTGGAGACGTGTCCCTGATGTAAATAAATCCATTAATCCATTAACTTCTAGAAGTACATCACACTTGAGGGAAAGACAAAATCTAAGTGTAAAGTGGGGCTGATACTGTTCCTTTATCGAGGTGGGCTGAGGGAGAATTTATTTCCTTACAGCTCTGTATCAACCCAGACATCTGGGACATGGCTTCCAAATTTAGAAGAATATTTTAAGGCAGCTAAATCTGTATTTAGGGATCTGAATAAATGGGTTATCTCAAGGGCTTAGCCCCAGCACTCTCCTTTCTCAGACAACTAACAGGTGTATGTGCTTACTCGTGCACAGAGACAAAAGAAGTGACCAATCCTTGTCATGCTGAAATATCTGGATTATATGTACAGATAATCATCAGCCTTACTAGGCTAAATGTTATCTATTTGGTTTCTATTGATAAGAGTTGTACTACTCAGCATTTGGCTTAGACCACTGTAGTTTTCTAATACAGAAAGAAACATTTCAGTGACTACACCTCATGTTTGCTTTGGAGAAAACAACTATTTCTGTATAATTCCTTCTTTTCTAGTATAACTGTATGGTGAAAAAATGGATAGAATAAAGGTCTGTTCCTTTTATTTATCCATGTCTTCACATTACTACTTGATAATAAAAAAAATAGAAAAAAAATGGCAGGAACATAATTTGGCTCACAAAATTTTGGTAAATTGTAAAACCCTTGAAGAAGGAAATAAGATAACAGGAGGGCTTTCAGATTTGGAGAGTAGGCATGTGCAGAAACAGAGAAGTAGAAACTGCTTACCTGGGGCTGGAATGTCCAGCTCTGAGATACACTGTAAGCTTTTCCTTATCTAACTGTGTTTTTTGTTCCCATCATCTGAAGAAAGCTTTGTGCAGTGTGAGGTGCAATACAAAGTCTTGCCAGAGGTTTTCTCATGGGTGCCTGAGAGCTGGCTCAGCTGCCTCCAGGGAGCTGTCAGGCTGCAGCCCACGCTCTATCTGGACATAAATAAAGTGTTATCCAGCAGCATGATGGAAACCATTCCTCTGGTAAATGGCCCCAGTACTGGAGCCAGTTCCTCAGCTGGGAACCTGCTGGGGTTCCACTGGCACTGGTTTCACCAGCCCACCCCTAAATAACTGCAGTGAAATATGCCAAGGACCTGCAGTGCTACAGACACCTCACCACCCTCTACTGTGGTACAGGGCTGGAGCTGTGCTTTCTACTCAGCAGGGTGTTTACTTAGAAATATACTGCTAAATAAGCCTTGAGTTCTTTCAGGTTATTTATTTATGTCACTGTAGTTGCAGATGAAATAGCCTAGAAAACAAAATTCAGGTGAGAGGCGGATGAATTGATGTTTTAAGTTGGGTGTTTGGTTTGATTACAGTCATTGCTTTCATCTTTTGAAATTTTGTCTTAATGAACATGGTAACCTCTTAGTGTCAGGCAGCCCTTGAGAGATTCAAACTCTTAAACTGTGGCTTTAAACGATGTTTTCTTTCCATGGGAATTTCAAGAAACCTGTCAACATAAATGCATATAAATCTGCCAAACATGCACAGCACTTTCTGAGAAAACATTTTTTATGAAAAACTCTGCATGAGGATAATGGATTGCAGCAGCTATTTCTTTCTTTCTTTTTTTTAAGAAATGAAATAATTTTTCAAGCAGTTTTCAGGACCAATGGTCAGCACCCCATCTGCCCATTAAACACAAGCGAGAAAACTTAGTATCATAATACAAAGCATAATACCACAACATAATCCCAAATCATAAACTATGGGTATTTGTTTCCCCTTCTGAAAAATCAAAACCCACTCCCCAAGGCTTGCAGGATTCTCCATTACTGAAATAAAATGTAAGAAATGAAATTCAGCTTTCATTTCATTAACAGAACTGCAATGAACTGCTCCCCATCAGGCACAAACATTATTTGGGAATATCATGGTGGAGGAATGCTTTTTGTGTTTTAGCACTGTAAGACCTTGTCATCTCCTCAGCAGCAAGACAGGGGAGCAGTGAGATACTAACACAGACCCAGCAGTTGCCAGTGACAAAACAGCTTTTTTTGTGCTCTGCTGCACATTAAGAGCAACTCCTCTACACTGCATGTGGGGAAGACTTGCCAGAGCAAGGGCACATGTAGTGAGAGTTGCAAAATCAGTGAGTAAAATAATCCTAGGGAAAGGGCTCTTGAAAGTACTGAAATAGTACATCTTCCTTCTTCTTTATACTTTTTAAAATATATTTTTTCTTTTCCTCTCTTCAGGAATGTGCTGTAATGAGCTCTTAAGAGTTCGCTGATCCAGGAATCTCATTGTAGGGTAAAGTAATAGTATGAAAGCCTAAAAATTAAGAAATTTAATTGTTTTAATTATGCAATTGCATGGGGAGCTTGAGAGTGTGCACCATAAGCACTCAGACTCTGCATTAGAGAGGATGGTAGCTGAAGTTGTCTAAGGGCTGACAAAGGCAGGCACGAGACACCTGTGGTGATTTGTTGAGGAGGATGTGCAGCTTGGGTCATATCTGACTTTACAGCCCTGTGACTTGGGTTGATTCAATTCCATGGTTCAATTTGCCGGACTTAAAACTTCTTAAAAATTGCATCCCTAAAGTACTTACACTTCACCCTCAAATAATTCATCACTATGGCAAGTAAATGGTGCATGTGCAGGAAGATGATACCTCACTGATGAACACTTGCTGCAGAGTTCACATGAAAAGCTGCTTCAGTTACAAAACTTTATTGCTTATTTTTGTTGCACTGAAGCAGCTTAATAATGAAACACTGCCAAGTGCTGTGTGCTTGCCAGGGCACATCCTTCAGACCCCTGAACTTTACCACATGAGAAGTGTGGCAGTGAGTTGGGCTGTACAGCTGGGAAAGCCTCAATCAGTCTCATCTTTGGGTAAGACTGGAAAACAGACTCTTGAAGGAGCACCTGCAGTCAGTGGGTGAGCAGCTGGTTTGGAGAGCCAGGGAAGATCAGAATCCTTCTGATGAACCACTGGTCCTGGGGTGAGAGTTGGATTTGATAGGGCAGAGCAATGGGTAAGGATGTGCACCACATCAAATGCAAATGATGCTCTTTATGACTACCTGGCTCTTCTCACTCTTCAATAAGGGAAATAAGCAATCTTTGGGCTCTATTTCAATAAAACTTGGTGAAAGAGATGGGGCAGATGGTGCCAGCTGAATGCTTTCTTTGGTGTCACAAAAAACTGGAGATTATTCTGAGAGAATGCAACTTTGCTGCAAGGTTTTACTTTCATCTCAACATTTATGTGTACAAAATTAGTCTAACCTTCACATTTTTATGTCTTCACATACAGTCCAGTTCTATTTAGAAAGGTGAGTGCTTTTCAAGAGTGGTTCTAGCACTACCATTTTTTTTCTCTTTCTATGTGTTTCTCTCTTCAGAACTGACAAATGTCATGTTTTCATGCCCTGACAATCACATTGAGAATTTACTTAGCATCTGCCATGCTTTCCAGCTTACTGCAAGATTAGAGCTAATAGCAATACCTAAACACCATGCAGACTGCTATGATGATTAATTGTTGATTTATGTTTGGTACAGAATATGAAGTGAGAAATTACTGCCATCCTCATGAGCAAGAACTTGCCTGTGTTTTTAGAAGCTTACAGCTCACTTCTGTGTGCTTGTAAAATAAAAAAAAGCATCTTAAAACAAAGCATGGACATGTAACAGGACTGTAACAGGAACACAGCTTCAGACAAAGGATTAAAAAAGTCTCTTCTGTCAGACTGTCTTTAGTCCAACAGAACCATGTGCTTTTTTTTTTTTTTTCTCCAGGTATCTTTTTTATCAGCACAAAAACATTTCATAAAGTAAAGGAAGAAAAAACCCAGACAGTATGAAAAAGCTCTGATTGCTCTTTCTTGACAGCAGTAGGTTTTGACAAACTGCACTGGTTCAAAATAAATTGAAATTGTGGTAAGTTAAGCATGATCTCCTGGGCAATGTCATAGAACATACCTGGGCTTTCTCTATGGGGTGAAGAGCAGTGAAATATCTGTAGTGAATAGATGATATGTTTTTGAGTCTACAGACATTGTCCCAGGTGTCTGTAGGATTTTTCTCTCAGAACAGTGTAGCTCTTCTTTGAAAATTAACAGTAAGGAGAAGAAAACACTGGGCTTTATAGAGTCTTTTCTACCCTTTTCTGCTCACACCTCTCCTCTGGGAAATCTCACTGCAGCCAGGGAACTGGCTACAGACAGTAGACTGTAGTAGACTACAGAAGGTGGGGAAATTGCTAACAGACTACTGAAGATGGGTAAAGAAAGTTTTTTGATTCTGGAGATGTACACAGTACACCTGCTGCTTCCTGGGGAGCCAAAGGGGTGGGACCTGCCCTCTTCCATCCATACTCATGCTCCATGATGTGTTCAGGCCAGCCCCTTTCCCTCCCTGGCTCTTGGCACATTGGAGCTGTGTAGGAGGGAGGCTGCAGTGCTCTGGCAGTGCTGGACTAGCTCCTTGAGGAGGGTGAGTGTCAGAGCTGGTGCTCAGAGCAGGAGTCCCTGACTCACACCTGCACGGAGTGATGAGTGCATTGAACCGTGCTGACCCCCACTGACCCAGCCTGTTCCCCTCTGGGCTGGAAAACACCCACAGTGCTCACAAGAGGAACCACTCACTTGGCAGCTGTTATAAATACATGACACGTTGTTGGCTCTTTGCAAGTATTGGGATAAATGCTATATGTATAATGTTAAAATAGCATTTCTATATGGATATAGTCTTTGTTAATAGTAAAAGCTAGACATAAGTTTTTTAGAGATAGCATGCTTAAACTACCTGCCTAGTCAAGATAACAGCCCGTGAACAGGTGATGGGGATGCCACAGCTGACACAATTATCAACACTCACTGGCTGGGACCACCACCCAAATTAAAAGGGATAAGAAGAGGATTAAAAGCACAAGCCAAGAAACACACATGCTCTAAACAGGTGGACCCAAGGAGTGGCCATGCTAAACAGTTCCCAGAAACAATTGACTATGCATGAAGGTCTGTGAATATGTAACAAATGGATGGATTGTAAAACATATTTAAAGGGGTGTTCCCAAAGCAGCAGCGTGCTCCTGGCAGCATGGCAAGCACCTGGCTGTTTTAACCCTTTGCTTTATGTTTGTCTCCTATTGTCTTTTTATTAAACCTTTTAATTCTCCCGAAAGAGTGAACCGTGTTTTTCATAGCAGCAGATTAGCTGAGGAGGGAACTCAAGGAGCTGCTGGGTGTGAATGTCACTCCCCACACAGGTCACCCCCCATGTTCACATCTTTCTGTTCCGTGGCTTCACTGAGGGTAGGCAGCATGTTTTCTTGTAAAATACTCATTAAAGGAGGAACATTTCCATGTATTTCACTAGTATGACAGACAAGTAGGAAGTTACTTATTTTACTGTGCCACATACTGCAAAGAGATTAAAGTCAGTTGTCTTGCTGGAAGGTGTTACCGTATAAATCACACAGGTATTGTTACTAAGGAAAAATTAACACTAAAGGAGCTTTACTATCCATCCAGCATGACATCCAGACTGGAGGGAAAGGATGAGACATGCACTGCCCATTAACCACAGCAGTTACAGATCTTCAAAGTTTTAACTGATTTCAGCATTAAGCAAATGAAATCTACTGTTGCTACGGGAGACAACAGATAAAACCAAAGTATTTGAATGTAAAGTGAGCACAGAGTTGAAAAAGGTTGATGTGGAGTGATCAAAGGGAATCCTTTATCCTTCACAGAAGATGGAAAGAAGAAATGCAGCTGAGGAAAAAGCTCTTTCAGTCACATTAAAAAGAGTGAAAGAGACATTTCTATACACCGTTTTCTTTATGCAAATTGCAGAACTCATACATTTTTAAAAGTCTTGGTAAGAGTGGAATATATACACAAATGAACAGAACTAGAGAGAAACCATCATAAAAATCAAAGAAAAAGCAAAGAATCTTCATCCCAGCAACTTTGGCCTTACCAATATTTTAAGAACTTGTTTTAATTCCTTACTTCTCTCACGTGTTTCATATCTGATGGCAAAAAGTTTAGCAGACTGGATTTGACTCAGCTCATTGGGCAATTCATCTACATATTCCGCTTTCCTTTCCGGAAGAGTAAAATGTTACCTCACTGTGAATAATTGCAATCCCCTCTTGTATCAGAGAATTGCACCTGCTTTAAAATCCACACAATTTGTTGACCTTGGGCTGTGAAGTGGTAGCTTCCTCTCCACATTTTGGGATCTTCCTAGTGAAAGAAAACCTTTGTTCACAAAAGAATTCCATCCATTTGAATTTTTCAACAAATAAATTATCTGCTACTTCTGGCATGCATTAAAAATTGTGGAGTACTTTTCTTCCTAAATACATGAAAGTATTGGTTTGCTAAAAGTAACATTTGGCAGTTTGATGACAACAGCCTTTAAAGTAGAAACGTTTGAACTGCAGCTGTCTTCTATCTTTAAGGCAGTAACAGTGAACTTTATCATTCTTACAAAGAAATATGACCAAGATGCCTTACTCTGGTACATTTGATTTTTCCTAATTGCAGTTTTCTCTGAATTTCTTTCCTACACCTTGTCAGCTTCACATCTCTTGGATTTTCATTCTGGCAATTTTAGTTATATTCTATTTTCTCCTTCATTTACTCTTTTCACAAAGGAGACTAATCACTTCTTCACACTGATGAGTTCACTGAAGTCTCATTTCTAAGCTTTTTTTCTAGTCACCTATGTTCTTTCTCCAAGTTTTCTCTACTGGCCCTATGACTTTTGACTTTCACAACATAGATTTCTGCATTTGATTGTTTTACTTGAACATTTAATTGCTTCTCATTCCTGCAGATGTTACTTGCCTGACATTTTATAACAAGACTTAATCAGGACATTTACAGTCATTTTTCTGGCAATAATCAGTTGAAACCAAAAGTGGCTGCGGGAGGAGAGCTATTTTGTGAATTTTTATTGAGAAACATCCAAAAATTTTGAAAGTATTGGATTTTTATTAGCGTTTTGAAAATATTTCTATTTTACAGCTGAAAACTGCTTGAAAAATATTAAAATGCTTATTTACATTAATTTTAAGGTACCACCATGGGCTATAGAGGGACCCTAAAGAAAAGTGGTTGTTAAGAGACATACCAAGACATTGAGCAGTTGTGAAAAGCTGCTGGAGAACTTTAGGGGAGAGAGAAGGTAAAAGACAGGATACATTTGGGCTCTGTAAGGCTATACCAAATATTTTCCATCAAAACCCCCTGAGTACCAGCTGTTGTCAATCAGGTTTTGGCTTACACATCCCCCTTACATCCTATTTTGGCACACAAACTTCCATTTGCAGGGTGATGTGGCAGACGTGTAACACCTTTTCTGATAAAGATGTTTTTCAGGCATGCTCTGGAGTTCTGGTTAGAATTTTCCTGTGTTGCCTTTTTTTAAATTTTTTTAAATTTTTTTTTTTTTTTTAAACAAAGCTTTTATTTCACAAGTGCTCTCCACATTTCTTACTGCTCCTGAGATATTTGCCATCTAATTGTTTGTGACACATCTTGGCTGCTCTGGGAGTACCTTACAGGTGCCCTGCTGAGGAGAGCTCAGCAAAGCATGATTCAGAAAAGAATTTAGAAATGTGGCTTATTATTCAACACACCAAAGAGCAATACAGGAGGACCAATCCAGTGGTGTAAAAAACCTAAAACCTGTGGTGGAGCTGCTCTTACAATTGGACAAAGTTTTCATGCTAAGCTGGGCAAAGACCCAAAAGCATTTTTAGTACCAGAGGGTCGTCACAGCAGCACAAGCTACACTGGCCTGCCTCAGAACTGGCAAGAAATGCTCACTCAGATTGGGGCTCAGTTCAGCTCAATTTGTTGTCAATAAAAGACGTAGGCAGCGTAGATACATATCTGTATTTGTTTTTGAATCTGCAGCTTGCTAACAAATACCACATCAGAGTGATTATATTTACATTCCAGCACAAATCATTCAAAGGAACATGATCAGACAGTGAAACTACCAACTGAGAGTTCATGTTTTCTTAATGATGGAGGTTTGAAAATACAGACAGGCTGGAAGCTCTGTTTAGAAAACTATTGAGTAAGTGCAAAACTGACAGACTGAATTTAGCTGATTTAATCCAGATGTTTGCATTTTAAGTAAGGGAGAAGACACATCAATGAAAATTTATAAGGGTAGCAAGAACATGCATAATGAGACACTGGAGAGAAGAATGTAAACCAGAAGTGTCAGTGAGGATTAGGAGTATGAGTGTTTTGCTCCATTAGTATGTATTAGTGCAGCCAGCCATGTTTGAATTTCAATTTGACATAATTTGGAAATGTATTCTATTGTAACACTTTGTTAAATTGTGTACTGGGGATTTCAAGAGAATTTAAAGGAATCAGGCACTCTGGTACAACCAAAATTCAGTGATCCAGTTGTGGTCCTTCACAAATTGTGGTGGTTGCGCATCTTTATCAAAAACTAGTGACTTCAGTGGGTCATACCCATTCCACTAGGGCTGTACCTAATTTTTTTTTTTTTCTGAAACAGCAGCCAAAAAAGGATTGGGCAAAGTATTGCCCTTAGCTTTCCCTCACTGTGAAACCAGTTATTAAATGCCAGCATATGCCAGTGTTGCAGCTTTGTCTGTGTGACCACAAGCATTCATTATGTTGCTAACTCTCCCTGCAGCACAGACAGTATCACCACTACATCAATGTCAAATTCATATTTTGACTGGAATTCAGGGATTGTGATTAACACTGTCATCACTTGAGTTTATATATTTCTTCACTGAGTCACTATTTCTGGTAGGACCAAGCACAATTCAGATGCTCTCAAGTTCCTTGCAGCATCTCAATCCTGTTTCATGACTTTATTTCAATATGAAAGTACCACTTACCATGGTTTATTGTGTTTTTGAGTATTTTTCAGCTTTCTCACCTGGTACACTCAGCCTTGAGCAGACTTAAAAACATACACAAAGATGTCTCTATATTATCTTTCAGTAAAGCTTTCTTTTGCTTTTTATACATATAAAGTATGGCAATGGCCAGTGCCATGACAGGGATACAGTCTAGTTAATTCTGAGCTATGAACAGATTTTTCATTTACTTTTTCCTTTTTCCAGTCTTTGTGCCTTTTGTATTCTTAGTTGCCTGATTGACCACTAATAAAAAGGAAGTTTTTCCCACCTAGAGCACGTTACAGCCTGTCTGGTGATTAAACCTACAGTGTTGGCAAAAGACAATGCAGATTTGAGGAGTGGGTGTGTAACCAAGAAAATCTGAGAACTTAAACAGTTATTAGCTTCGAAACATGAGAAAGAAAAACTTGGAAGAAAATTTTATATAAACTTAAGAAGCTGAAATGGTTTTGGTGTCTTTAAGCAAAACATGGCATTTAACATTAATCTCACATTTTAAAATAGGCATTTTTTGAGGAAATAGATATGAAAAATGAAAATAAACAAAGTCCCCAGGTGCCCCCCCAACCCGTGGCACTCTAGGGAGTTCTTCATGCTCCTACATGCTGGGCCCTTGTGAAGGTTTACCCAAGGTTTCAACCAGATTCTGGTTTGGATTGAAGTAGTCTTTGAGTTTGTTTGCCTCTGTGATCTCCCTCAGCTACTTAGAAACTGTCTAAAAGAGAGAAATATACCTTCATCTCAGTGCCAGCCTGCCAGAGGGAATCTCTGTCTCTTTTTTGAACACCAGCTGAGGAATTTGCCTATACCTTCATTCTGCTTCAGCAAGAGAAATTGATTATGTGTCAAATAAATAGGTAATATTTTCCTCATAACTATGAGAAAATTATACTCTCTCTTCTTTATGTCTGATAACTATAAGAAAATTCTACTCTTCTTTATGTGTGGAACGCGTAACATGCCCTGCAGAACATGCTTACAGCAGTACTCCTGTTAGGGTATGTTGTAGTTTAAGTCATTACTTTTGAGTTTCATATTTGACTTCCCATCATTAATTCCACTATGAAAGCCAATTTGATGTTGAACATGAAGAACAACTGCTGAAGTTCATATTCTGGAGAGACTCTCATTAATTTAAATGGAGTGGCAGGAACTGACCCTGAGTTAGTAAGGACACTTGGCTTTGTGTGTGCATTTGTTTTAGGCAATGAAAACATGGCTTGAGAGCACTAATAACATCTGCCTTAGATAAAAAAACATATGAGCAATTGCCTGGAGAAGCACTGAGCCACTCACCTGGAAAACACAGTGTTTAAAGCACATTTTCACACCCATACATGTCTTTTTAGAACAAAGAATTAGAGACATTCAGTCCCCAAGAACTAGAGCAATGATTTCAGGTTTTCATTTTACTGAGACAGACTGTGAAGATGATTGAGCTAAAGTAATTTTTTTACATCTCTTGTCACAATTTTCATGACAAAAATGCAACTTCTAGACCTACTTTAGTTCTAACTTGCAATTATCGGGTTGTTTACTCTTTTAACACTTGACACTTCTAAGTATATCAAAGAAAAATGCAGTTATACTACTCTACAGCCAGATCTTGTCATTATTCTTCAGGAAGTCGACATATTTCTGGAAAAGAAAGCTTGTGAACCACTCAATATTGCAACAAAATGCTGCTAATTTTATGCCAGCATGGCAGAGGCTGGTCATGGTTAGCAAGCAATTAAAAAGAGAGGTTGGTAATTACAGTCAGAGAAGGCCACCATACTAAAGATTTTTCAAAGAAGGCATTTGTCTTTCAGTTTGCATGCCTAATTTGCCTACAGGACTATCAAAATTCTTCCCTATTATAGTACTAGGTCTGTTTGCTTACACATTATATGAATGATATCAAGGAAATATGACTTCAGAGATCATAAATTTTAAGTACTTCCCTATTTGCAGACAGTGTTGTATTCTGTCTGGCATCATTGGTATTTATAAAGGGGACACTTATTGTTATTTTTACTCTCTGATGAGGAACAAAAAGGCCTAATGTATCATACTTCATATAACATCACTATGAAATGTGAATTGCAATTTTACTGTTTTTTTTAAAGTCAGTACTACATGTATTTTGCAACTGTAGGTACACGGTGACATTTGTTCTACTCTCTGTGTATCTGTTTTTTAAGTATACAGATGGTCATGCTGCATTAGACCTAATGCATTAGTAATGATGTCTGGTTCCAATTTTGACAGGGGAGAAAAGCAAGTAAATGGGCATTAGTATGGAGGAAAATATAATAAAAAATCTACCAAGGTCTCTTTTTGTGGCCATTGTGTTTGGAGTATACTTGGTATTTTTAAAGAGAAGTATATACAATGTTTGCTAACGATTCCAGCATCTGGTTTGATGGCTAATTTTTTCTCAGCATTGTTTTGCATTAAGTGGGTGGCTGAGAAATAAAAAAAAAAATGCAAGATAACAACAAATTTATGCTCAAAATATTTCTGAGCCTTTTGTGAATAGGAATGTTCCTTCTGCTTTGTAGATGAAGTTTGTACATGAATGTAAAATTGTGATTTGAATATTTTCTCCTCCCAAACCTGTGCTGATGTCTCCTTCAGGAGATGTTTTCTCTAACTATGTCTTCCTGCTGGGTCAGAGTGAGCTTACACAGTGCTTGCTTGAAAAGGAAAGGAAAGAAATTCAAATTCTAAGTGATGACAAGGTTTTGAACATGCTTTCCATGCCAACAATATGTGTTGCCCAGTATGCTGGTTTGGTGGGAGAACAGGTAAATAATGATGTTTCTTTCTTTGTTATTCACCAGTATTTTCATCCCAGACAAGTGAAAACTATTCTATCGAAACAGGTATCTGAAAACATATTTTTCTTTCAACCAGCTGCCATTCTCTGATTAAAACAATGTTGTTCTGAAAAATGCCACACCAGGCTTTACTTTTGATCTTGTTGAGATCTTGGGACAATTGGTTCTTTGAATTTAAGTAAAGGCATTGCTGCATGTTATAGTTGAACATTCTTTAGCTCTTGTTTTGTCAGGAGACATAAATGGGATTTCATTCACTGGTTGCTGTTAATTACCTTCTTCCTTACTGAAACAAAACACAGTTTTCATAAATTTTTGTAACGTTAGTTACTATATTTTATTGCTTTACCTTCAGTTGTTATCTGAAGTCAAACTAGGTCGTCTTTTAATCCCAAATTCTTTGAAACTTCTTTTAAAGGGGCCTAGAATTGGCCTCTTTTTGATGCTTCAGTAGGAGATTTCAAGTGAATGCTGTCAAACCACTTGATTCTGATGTTGGTTCCCAGGTCCCAGGTGTATACTCTGTGTCCTTTGTAACTTCTTGTCCTTCAATTTCTGAGTTTAAAGTGCCCAAGATAGAACAATAAGTGACATTAGTCCTTTTAGGCTCAATGACAGACTAATCATAAAGCACTCATGACTGGAGGAAAAAGAGGATGCAGATCAAAGCTCAGTGCTGAGATTCACAGAAGTATTTGGGTGTATAGGAACAAATCCATCAAGGGACCAAGATACATCATTGCCACTGAAGCCATGGGTCATGAGCCACTGTATCCTCAGATCCCTTGCTCAGATCTTGCTCTCTGGCCCAAGAGATGCTGACATGTCTGTCAGCTGGTGCTCAAAATGCCCGTGGTTCAGTAGCCTGAGGGTCTGGGAGCCTGGCTTGCACAGGAGGTTTTCAAAGCAGACTTGCAGACATTCTCACACAAGTCTCAGCTGAAGTCAGGATGTGCACAGCCCCAGGACTCGAAGCCCTGGGATTTCCTTTGACCTCTGGGTTGGGTTATGTCCCTAGCACAGTCCAACTGCATATCACAGGTTTTAGGAAAATCCTGTGTAAAGTCATATCTGGTTTAAGACACCCAGATAGATCAGCTCTTGTGAAACAGCCCTGATGTGAGAATCCTGCCAGAGCTGAGCTCCTGCAGCAGAGGGGAGGGAGGGAGGCACTGCCTGATCACCTGCACAAGTGCAGGATGCAAATGGCTCCCATTCAACACCCTATCAACTTTAAACGTCTCTGCATGCATAAATAATTTTTCTTTCTTCCTCACCTTATCTAGTCTAACCCCATTAGTTATTCCTCCCCTCACAGCCTTTATTCCTGGAATTTCTTGTAGGTGCAATACTCTACCTGCTGTGGACCTACATTTTTAAATTCAGGTCCCAAGTGTCACATGTATATATGAGATGTCCCCATGTAGTCAACAAGCTAAACCCTCTAATTGTGGGATTCTGGTGAACGCCAGGGAAGAAGCAGGCTTGGATTTTCTCAAGCTGCTCAAGGAAAACATAAGAGAAAGAGTTTTAACAATGATTAAGCACCTGCTGGATGTGTGAGAGATGTGATGTTTTTGTGAAAATGTTTACCAGGGATGTCACCTTCCTTGCCCCAGTGAAAACACTTCTATCCATAGTTCCACGATCTACTCTATATAAGTGTGGTTTATTTCTTCAATAATGGGCTTTTTGCTTCTCTTCTGCATGAAAGAATTATTGTTGCTACATCCTTTTTGCCACTCTCCTAGCCTGAGAGCAACATCTAATGATGCAAATTTTCACAGCATCATTGCTGGCAAAAAACTATAGTAGTCTCTATGATCTGAAGGCTGTAACTCTAGAAGTCCTACTCTTAGGCATCCATGCATTAGGAACTCTGTCATGAGAATTCAGCATTCTTTGAACTGTTCCTGCACTATCATTCATTAACTCATAACTACTCATTGAGTGCCATTTGGATAGTTCACCTAAAAGCTGATATTTATGCTCTATTGTGTATTCCAGTTATACTCACCATTAAAGAGAGCTCAGCCTTGCTGAGTACACAGTTTATTTTCCCATCCCCTGTCATTTTAGGTTTGTCACTTCAAAGACCCCTTTGAACCTGGATTTATGTTAGCTAATGACACAGAAACCTCTCTGCATACAGCTTGGCAAGAATAAAGCATATTAACAAGTAGACAGGGTAGAACAGGTTTGTTCCCAGCTGGAGATTTGTTTGCATGTTCTGCTTTCAGTGGTATAGAAAGGTTTCCCTCCTTTCTCAGGGATGATGCTGTTGTTCCTTTCTCCAATTCATATTTCTGTCAAGTGAGGGCATCACACAGATGGCACCCAGTCTGACACAACCACGATAAAACTACCAAATCATCTAGAAGAACAAGTCATTCAGTGCCTATGTGTGTGTGCAGTAGAAGTATAGTTTTAGTGGAATAACTTAAAATACTTTAATGCATTTTTTATTTTAAAATATTTATGAATACTTGTGCCCTGAGTAGGTTTAATAAAATAATGTCTGAAAATTTTTAACATTAATGGTCAAGTTAATTTAATTTTAAAATTCATGAATTCATTCATTTTGCTGAGCTGTTCTTTTTCTTTCTCAAGTAAACTCTTGCAGTTTCTGAGTTATTCATTGAATATGATTAGGTTGCTGGCACATCAAACCAGAAGCAACAGCCTTGCTTTTTCCTCTTACAGTTTTATGAGGACCCGTTTGTTAGGCATGTAGACCTTTGGGAAGGCAGAAAAACTGTTCTGCATCTTTACTGCTTTTTTCCTCACCTTGACATGCAGTGGGGAAGAAGCTGTAAAGGATCCAGCAGAAATGTGCTGTGGTAGTTATCATCAGGCAGTCTGGCTGCAGGGGCCAGCAGGGCAGTGAAAGGAAAAATTATCTTCAGAAATCATGGGCAGAAAGTGTCTTACAATGGGGTAAGACAGGTGTAAAACCATGTTGAAAAGACAATCACTTGTTGGCATGTGTAAATCAGATGTGAAATGTCCATCTGCCAGGATGCTAATGTAGGGAACAAGTACAGTCATAGCACTGGGAAGGGCAAAAAGGAAACACAACCAATGTAAAGCCAATGATTTGCTATTAGCTTAATTAAAGCCTTAATAATTTTATCCAGAAGTGTTTATAATAAAATTTTAATTACTACAAAAGAAAGAAAAAAAAAAAGAAAAGAAAATGGAAATTAATACTTCCACGAAGAAAAAACCTCAGTAGTAATAATGCAGTTAAAATTGTGATACACACACTTCCTTGCAGGTACCCTTTTCTCTGGTCATTTCACCCACTGGGTCCCAAGGCTGCTGGCTTCATCCTGCTGCATATGTGGGGAAAGATGAACTATCAGCATCATGAGAAGATGATGAGAGAACACAAAAGCATCAAGTTAATGGGTTTCTTGATTTTTGTTCTCAGATCCACTTGGAGTAATTTTTATTACAGGTTTTACACCTTGCTTGTGCGAAGTACTAATTTTATTTTATTTTATTTTATTTTATTTTATTTTATTTTATTTTATTTTATTTTATTTTATTTTATTTTATTTTATTTTATTTTATTTTATTATATTTTATTTTATTATATTTTATTTTATTTTATTTTATTCCCCCTTAAATCCACTGTTAATAACACCCAGTTGACTACACTCTGGTGTTCTTCTTCCTGAAGAGAAATTAATTTCTAATTTTTAAATCTTCCTTGAGAACTTTGGTATCTGTGATAATTGTATTTGTTAGTCACTCATACATTTGCTTCTCATCCTCTCAAGTATACTTCTTATGGTGTCTCATCCATCAAGGGTATGATTAAATTTACATTTCTTTCTCTAGAGGGAAAACACAGTACATGACCTCTCCTCTAAGCTAAATTGTTTTTAAATTCCCAAATAGCATTATTTGGGTATATTCAGGTGTGAAGAAATTAAAGCTTCCTACATCATTCACTGATTAAAGACACTTCAGAATACTGATACAGAAAAACAGACATCAGAGCTCAAATCCAAATCCTATGGGACAAAGCTCTTTCCAATTTTTTGCTGTTTTCCAAATCCTTATTACATTTCTGAAAGTGAAGCACACATGATTACTGTGAAGCCTTAAAGTAGAGCCCTAGAGAATTTCATATCATATGGTACAAAATGCTCTGAAGTTGCAAAATAGAACTTGAGGTGCTCAGAAGTCGGATTTTTTCATATCTAGTCATTCCAAGGAGAAATTGTTGTATCCCAGACATGATGTCACCAGAATTTTTGGGATTTTCCACATAAGGCAATTTTGTAATAAGAGGGGGGCATTAAAACCCTTTAAAAATCCCAAAACCAAAGAAAACCAAAATCCTAACACCAAGAAAAAAGTATTTTATGACTTAACTGCACACGGAATGATGAAAAAGACCATTTTACTGCACGAATTTAACATCGTGACAGTGAAATTCTGTTGCAAAAATATTTCAATTAAAGTTTTTACTTTTCCACAGGCTGTGACAACATCGTTCGTCCATTGGTTTGAAGAAACTATTCTTCCATGTCACTTGATATGGCTGCTCTGCTCCCCAAAAGGCAAGGATGTATTTATTAAATGTTACCCATTTTGTTGTTCATACTTACAGGCATTCTATTAGCTTGCTGATTGACTCAGTGACTTTTTCACTAACACAGTATGACATGAGGAAGAGGGAAAAATGAACTTTGAAGAACTGGGCTGCAGATAGAGATGTTTTGGAATAAATTATAGTTATTTAGGGCCTAATCCAGTATGAGACTTTGACGACAGCAAAAGCAGCCCAAATTATGGTAGTTGTGTGCTGGTTGAAGTCATGGCTGTTTGAGGTTATAAAAATGTCTTGGATGAAAAAGACAATAAGATGCTGCTATATTGTTGTTTTTCCTCTGTTCTAGTGAGTGAACATGTTTTGCCATTTGTATTCACCTAACAGGGACAGACAGAGACAGAGAAAAACAATTTAAGTGAGGAAATAATCACCGTGACTCAGTGCACGTAAGGCACTATGAAACTTCAGTGAGAGCAAAAGGCACAGCCTGTTGAAGGCTGCAGACAGGGCAGGGGCTCACCTTCAAACTGGTGATTTGTTGGTGGTTCAGAAACCAGGAGCATTGTTCCAGTGACAACATCAGAACTCTGTGTTCTAATTAATGAAACCCTTTCCATCAGAGAACTGGATTTATGAGCCTTAGGAGAGGTGCAGTTAACATACAGAATTGTGTTTTGTTCTTTGGTTTGTTTTTTTCTTTAACCTAGTAATGCTGGGACAAATAGCCCTGATTTGCACAGTGATTGGAGAAAATCAGAAAACACACATGAAATTTTAGGCTTGTTTCTTGTCATTTAGAACTCTAGCTTCCAATTGAACATGTGACGTAAAAGTGTAACTAAAAGCATCCCACAAAGAAATAGGGTGAAAGCATTTTAGAATTTTCTTAGGAAGGTGTTGCCATTTCTGTTCCACCAGGAGGAGGAATTTTCCTGTGCCAGGGGCATGCAAGACTTGTGGTTCCCACACTGTTGCTTTCTTGCTGTGCCAGTTTGATGCTCCACTTCCAAGAAAACCCCGCTCTCCACAGCAGTGCACAACCACTGGGATGCAGATTCTGCCAGTGAAAGATGAATTTTCACCATGGGATCCAGGTATTGCCTTGATCTCCACCACTCCCTGTGATCTTCTGTCCCCACCTGGAATTTTGTTATAAAATACTCACTGCTCTTCAACCTCCAATTTCTTTTTCAGACATTGATGGATGACCTGGCAAAGGTCTTAGATGGTCTTAGATGCTAGAAAAGGCAAAGAGAACATCCCTCTCAGCCCAAATGCAGTTGGATGGGGAATGGATTCCTTTGCTCCACATACAACAGGAGGTAATACAATCTTCTGAGAGATGGGAAACAACTTCAAGTCAACACTATCCTTGATTTGGACAGGGATATGAAACAATTTTAGAGACACTGAGCAAGTCAGAAGTGTGCTTTGATGGGCCTTTCCCAGTGTGTTCTGGAGAGGTCTCATTATAAATAATGGGAATGGCCACTAGGAGAGGGGTAGGATCCTGCCATCCCTAGAGAAACAAGCTTACCAAAATAATAAAGTGTGATTCTTCCTCCATGAATTTGAAGATCATAAAATTAGGAAGATGCTGATTGTTGCACTTGTCTGAAAACTGTCTGAAAACTGCAGCCTGGCATCTTGTGACTTTACTTCTTTGACTGTTTCCTCTGAACATCCCTGCAATTATACATAATTTAGGAGGAATATCTCAAGAAGAACACAGAGGTAAGACATCTGTCTTCAGACAAGGCTTATTACTGTTATTGTTCTTGCCACGTGTTTGTTATGAATTGACAGAGGAATTAAGCAGCAAAAATTAACTGACTTAATCATTTTACAGAGGAGGATGTTAGAGGATGCATCTTCTCAGCAGCATTGTACTACACTTTGCTTAGTACAGACTCTTCCTCTGATCACCAACAGGTCAAAAAAGTCCCTTCTTTGTGATTTTTTTATAATAAAGTGAAGATGAAAACCAGCCAAGACTGCAAGAATTGCTGATTTATTCAGATTAAGACAAACTGGCAAGGTGGATTCCTTCTTGCCTTCTATGATAGAAATGATTGGAAATCCTCTTCAAGCCCTTAATGAATAAAAAGTACTGGACTGCAAAGAGAGAAAGACTAAGAGAGGATGAGAAATCCTACATGGTTAACCTTCATCTTAAATGGTGATCACTGGAATCAAAGTTAGGGGTAAACTTACACACCTTTGGCTGATTCTGTAGCAATTCTTCCCCCACATTGATCAAACTTCTCCCATCACTCCCCAGCCTCTGCCCTGACTGTCCTCAGTCTCTGTGGGTAGTACCTGTCCTTGTTTGCCACCTTCCCATTTCTTCCACTGGTCTGTTTATACTTTTCTTAAACAAAACAATTCAGCTGAACCCCACTACTTTTTATCTCATCTTCTGCCATAGTTTACCCAGGATGTAGTTTTCCAGGAGATATAACGTAATATTCCAGGAGATACTGGGTTGCCAAGCATTTAGGCATGATTACCACTGTCTTGTTTATTTCTTTCTCTACTGTTGTCAGGTCTTTCAGGATTTTCAATTTGGCTCCAGGTATCTATCTAAGATATCTATTTTGTTATCCTTCACCCTATTATAGGTGTGTATTTTCAGTCTGAGCCTTTTGATCTATCTCGTACATTTAGGTCTTAATTAAACACTCAGAATTTCTGTATTTCATACTTCAGATCTCTATTTAAGACAGTTTCTATACTAAGGAGACCTAGGTTATTTACTTTTCTTATGTAAAACATAAATTTTAAATTACTCCCCTTTTGGATTATATTTGTTCAGCTTCGGTAATATCTCTGTGTCATGAAAATACAAAGACTTTGATAATCAAATATTTTTGGGTTCTCATTCTCTTACTCTAGCACATACAGCCTTTTCTTCATTTTACCCTTCACCCAGATGTGAGTCTATTCATTATGATAATAATGTCATACAACACAGTAACTAAATTACCTCCACAATGCAACTCATCCAGAAAAAAAAAAAAAAAAGTAGTTATAGAGTTTATTATGCCATTTCTGCTGCATGGAATGGACTGTGACATATGTTTGACTTTTTCACAGCTCAGGTTTGTAACCCTTTATGGCTTCAGCCAAAACATATTGTAGCCAAGAGGTTTGTTTGCACTGAATTCAAATAGGACTGATTTACCAGGCATTTAAATTTTCCATCATTCACTGCCATTTTAAATCTTCTGTCTTTGCAGGAATACAAGAGCATGTTATGTTGCCAGCATTCTTGATGCTCTGGTAATATCAGAGATATAGCAATTAAAATATTTTTTCTGGGTGGGTGAATATATTTGTCTTCATTAAATCTTCATTTCAAAGCATAACCCAGAGGGAGTTTGCAAATTAACCCAGATATGAGCTTTTATAAAGCAAACACAGGTATATTCTTTGAATAAAAATTACATTTTAGTGAATTTGTTTCCACTCTCAAGGAGAGAAAACATATTATTGAAAGGCCAAATGAGGGGCTAGTCACACCAGGGTAGTTTGCTTTGGCAGTATCAAACAACACTCAGCCTTACCCTCTCATGCTGAGTGACTCTATTGACATCCTACTTGATTTTTAGTGTAACAAATCTGGGTAATATTTTTTCCATGAGGAAATCAACTGAACTATGGACAGTGTGATGCTTTGGCTATGGAAAATTTACCTCTAAGGAGGTTTTCTAAATGTTTTACTCACTGCAAAACATCTGTTTCAATGTTATATCAGAATGCCCCAAAGTTGTTTTGTGTTTTTTCTATGTTGTTTAAATCTATTCTCTAAAGACCCATATTCAAGGAACTTTGATACAAAATCTATTATGTTTTCACATCTAAGCATGTTTTCTTCTTGATCACAGCTGGGCTATTACATCCTTTGAAGCAAAATTCACTTCACAGCATTTCAGCCCAGTGCTTTGCCTTTGAGCACATTTGCTGCACAGCTAACTTGCACAAATTAGATATTTTTGAGCCTCAGTTGATGTAAGAAAAAATCCAAAAAAATCCAAAACTAGTTGATAAAGGTTTTCAGTGTTTTCTGCTCTGAATTCTCTGAGTAGGTAACTTGTCAGATTAAAATAATAACAGCTTACAAAACCTTTCACAGCTCTAAGTCTGTGAAAGACAATTTCCCCCGATATTTATGAGTCTAAGGCTAGAGATAGATAAATAAAGAAAACCTGAATTCCCAAGTGCTCCTTTCCCCCTCTGCTATTCCTAGCAGCTCCTCCTTGCCTGTAGCTCACTGTTTCTTTGGGCTCTTTTAATCAACTGACTGAATACTTTTACTTTGCCTTCAGTGCAAATACTGAATGTGCTGATCTCTGGCTCCTAAAGAGCTTTGTGACTACTGAGCCAAGAATTCAAAGCTTGTGTTCTATGTCACACTACAAATCAGGAGAAACTCTTCCTTCACTGAAACTCAGGAATATCATCTGTCTCATGAAAATTACTTTTTCCTATGTGTGTGCTATATAATGAAAAATATTGTCATTCTTGTTCTATTCAGGCAGGCATTTAACTAATGCTGAAATATTTCCACATCTTTAGTCCTGTCATATGCTAGAAAGTTGAGAAGAGGGCAACACTGTTATTCCATCTAGGTTTTAAATAAACCTGTTAAATGCAGTGGATGGGTTTTGTGAAAAAACCACAACATAGCAACAACAACAATCAAAAACAAACAAAACCCCCAAGAAACCCCAGAAAACCAAAAAAAAAAGAACTGCTCAATATCCTTGTTTCATAAAGCACTTTGTTCTTCAGTGGTTGTTGAATCAGAGGTTGTGTTTTAGTGTGTAACATGGCCTTTGATTAGAGATGTTCTGTTCATCAATAGAAATAATTCTTTCCTACCTAGAGAGAATTACTTAGAGTAAATGTTTTCTGGTTTTCCAAAAGTACCAAGCACTTAGTGTGCACAGGTCACTGATGGCTGTGGATTTACCCATTAACACACAGGAGGGACAGCCCATAGCCCCAAAACCAGCCACACCTTCTTCATCTGCAGCTGTAAAGGGATGAGGGCTGCAGGAACACCTGTCCCCACGTGCAGAGGAACAAATCCTGCTTGCTCTCAGTGGGATATGAGCATCTCATGCTCAAACTCAGGTGTGCAGAGGAAAAGCCCCAAGTTTTTACCATGGTTTGTGAATCAAGAGAGAAGTATTCACACCGAGCCAATTAAATAAACATTTGTGGTGGGTGTGTGAGGCTGGAGCCATGTCCAGTGCCTTCTGCAAGACATCCTTGTAGCCAGGCTATTCAAATAGAGCACTGCCTTCCCTCAGCCCCCTGCTGCCAGCATAAACCTCATTAACAATTTCAGCCTTAGGTAATGAAAACTGTAAATCTGTGGTACTCCCCTGCCCAAAAAGGAGCTGCACTGGCTGAACAAAATTAATCAGCTCACTGCACTGAGAAATAGTTTAATCCTCCTGCAGTGGGGAAGGAGGGGGGAATGTACAAATATCTTCAGGGAGCAGGGCTGGCTTGTAGCTCATCAGTGGAAAAGAGTGGCTTTTAAAGGAATTTAACTTTCCAACTGTTGTAAGGAAAAACACCCAACGCTCCTATTTAGCACTTTGTTTAATATTGTTTCTTCTGTCAGCGAGAAAACCAATCTGTTGTCTGCAGAGAGATTCTCTGCAGCTGCCCATTCTCACAAACCTCTGTACCTGCTAAGAGGCAAGAGCAGCTGTGGCACATCTGGCATGTGCAGCAGAGGAGCCCCAGAGCAGCAGGGCTCAGCAGTGTGGGTTCCCACTGCCCAGGACACGGGGTCAGAGTGCCCAGCTGTGACTCTGAGAAAGATTCACACACTAGAGGGTACAGGCTGTGGCAGAAAATAATTTGTGGAAAGTTTTCCCTCCATTCCAAAGCTGCAGAAGGTGGAATACTTAAAGGTTTGCAAAGCAGATCATTATGTAGAAAGTTTATTTTTGATCTACCTACATGATCATTATTGGTTGTGATCTGTCATAATCCCACCCAGATGGCAGAGAAAGGAAATTCAGTGAATTCAGAACTGATCTACATTCACTTTCCTGCTGAGTGCACATTTCTCAACTAATGTTCTTATCAACCACTTGTGTATTCTGAAGAAAGCACACTATAGATGTAATTTTAAGAGATTATTTGTGTTTAAGCTGACAATTATTCTGAATTTAAGGAAGTTTCCTGGTTTTACTCTTTACCAGTGCTCTTTGAATTGATGAGAATGAAAGAACCTTAATGTCTTGCAAACCTTATGAATAAAATGAACAATAAACAGGCTGAGGAAGTTGTGAAGCTCAGTTTCAAATCTATGTTGAACTTTTTAGTTCAACACAGGCAACCTACGGGGTTCTCAAAAGTTATGATAAACTACATCTAAGATTGAAGAAGGAGATTCACTTTTTAAATTTTTGGGTCCTCAAGTTACATAGAAATTGTGGAAAAGACATCTGCATGAGAGACAGGAACAGGAATTTGCAAGGGAAACCACTGTTTCATTTCATTCATCTCCCACACAGGGAAAGGCACAGTGAGGAAAAAAATTTTCACTGAGATCTCTGAACCAAATTGTATTTAAATTGTACTTAGGCTGAGTTATTGCTGGTGGCATACATCGAGGTAATACATCAAACTAGTAACTCAAATATTTATTGGTGATTCAAATATCAGCAATAATAATACTGTCTATTTAATCTACTGACTATTTAGTCTACTTAGTTTTATATTCTGTCCTCTTCATACTCAGTGTGTAATAGCAAGTTATAATATTTTTAAAGGGTTCATATAAGAAAAATGCCTTTTGAATTGGGTTATTTAAGAATTATAACAGCAACTGACAAGTTATTCCAGAGAAATAATTTGAACTCATCTCAATGTAAATTAATTTTCAGGAAATGTGAAATTAATTTTCAGGTAATGTCATACATTAATTCACCAGTGCAAGTCAGTGCAAGATTTATGATAAGGAATTAATAAAAAGCAAAGAGGAGTAGGAAGTAAAATTGTCACCATTTTTCGCCTCCCATTGGATAGAGTGGATTTTAAAAAAATTATACTTTTTATTGAATATTTATTTTATCTTTTACTTAATGGATCAAACTTTATCAGTACACTGTTTTTGAAGTGGGGCTGGGAGTGTTTTCAATGCCCTACTCTGTTAGCAATCCTCAGGCTGGTGATGGCCAGCAAAGGTGTCATTTGCCTTTGGTCCAAATACACTTGCCCAGAACAAGTTCAAGGATGACTCCAGGATGATTCTCCTAAGTTTTATTCCCATGAAGGAGGATATCTTGAAGTTGTTTTGTCCTGCTTGTAGCAGACACTACAGCAAGAGTGATTTTGTTGTTGCAGGGTTTGGACTTTCCAGATCTCCAAACTCCAACAGTAGCCCCAAAACAATGCCAACAATGTATGGAGATCTCTCTCTCTCTTTTTCTCTCCATCTTACTGGATTTTCTTTTTGTTTTTTTTTTTCCAGTCATTGTGACCCTTATCTTTTCTATAAACTTCTCCAAACCTAGGAAGGGATGATGTTATATCATTTAAATATTATATTTTGACTGATTCAGCCAAACTTGAGTCTGTTTTCCCAGTTGAGGCCAAGATCCTTCTAGCACAATTCACCTCCACTTTTGGCTTTAAACTTGTAGTTGTCCTAACAGCCCCACTCTGTATGAATGATCTTCTACATCTACATCCACATTTCCTGAGCTAGAAAGCAAGATAACTTAGACATTGTGGATGTGCAAATTTGACAAAGCATAGCTTATAAAGAATGACATATTTGTGGGAAAAAAACCCCAGTGGTGGGGATTCAGAATTTTAGAAAGGCTGTGTTTGGTCCAAAATCAATCTCTCTTTTAGTTCTGATGCATCAAGGAAACCTTGCAGGTGTGTATTGGAATTTAAAACATGAGTGCAGAAAAAGCAGTGACTACCAGAGTTTGGGATAATTTTGCTGTTGTGATGTTCATCACCTCACATCCCTTACTCTATCCTTGGCCAAAGTCATTAAAATATTGAGGATCTAGGCAATAAATTGAAAAACATAAATGCACAGAAAAACAGCTCAACTCCACACAGCTAAAAAATACAAGGATTTCTTTTTATACCACTAACACATATTTCTGAGTCACTCCTGTCTGAAATTTTCACATTTAGACATCTCTCTTCCCCCTTGGTTTTCTTTATCTGGTGTTAGTTATACCTGCTGGCAAGGAAATCAAGATTGTTTCTTGTTTTCTTGGTAGTACAAAACTGGGCTTTGGAGCATTCTACCTCACAGTGTTTTTCACCATTTTCAGTGTCAAAAGTCATTTTACCATCTGTAGCAGCATTGCTGGGATATCTGACTTTACCACACAGCTCATACTCCTTTTGTAACTGAAACAGACTATTACTACAAGGGAATTTTAAAATTCCATGGTTTTTTCAGCTTGTTTATATAACACAAAACATAGAGTCCTTCTTATCAGTTAAAGGGCATGGAATACAAGGATGTCAAGAATAAAGGTGAAAGATATTCAGACCTTCTTTAGGGTATGCAGTCTACTTATATAAGAAACACTAGGTTTATTACATTTATATATTTTCCCATCATATTTTTTTACTGTTTTTCCTGCCCTATAAAGTTTTAAACTGTATGATGTTTCAAACAAAGGCATTATTGTAGATTTTGATCTGAACTCTCCCTTTGTTGTTGTTGGTTTTGTATGACTTCACAGCAAAAATAAATTAAAGAGAAAGGAAACTTCTGGTTTCCAGGAAGCTATAAACAGAACCATTTTGCTACCAGTGTAGATAATGGAGATCAAATATTTTTATTTACTAGTAGTAACTGTTAAAATGAGTGCAGCCTGCGTAGAGCAAATAGTAACAATGCAACTGGCTGGATACCTAAAAGATTTTTAAATTGAAATGCAGAAGGATTGTGTTTAGGATCTTCTACTCTCAAGACTATATCCAGCTCTGACATGTATGAATGCTTGTCTCCATTATACCAGGGCTTCCTGCTTTGATCTTCATGGTGCAGCTGCAGGCTCTGCCTTCCAGAGATGTGTAATGAGGTGCTCTGCAATTCTCAGGCCAAAAAGTTGTGGGAAATCAGGTTTATTGTCATCCTACCCCGGTTATAGAGGTGAGATGCAGCTATCTCACAGCTCAAAGCTGGGGAAATGAGGATCACTGGACACCAAAGGATAATAGTATGGTATGGAAATGAGACTACTGACAGAAAGAATAATAAGAAATACAAGAAATGGGAAAAGCAGCAGGTTAGTAACTATACAGACCATAAAGATGGAATCAATAACTATTTCTTGCCTCTGTCTGATGTATTAGAGAGTATATTGGAAGGTACTTATTTTTCTTCTCAGTTACTGCTGGAATTGAAAGCAGCTACAATTAAAACAAATAATTTAAAAAATCCTGAACTTGAATGCAGGAGTTTTTAAACTGTCACCCAAGGAATTATCTTCCATAAGATAATTAGTAACTGTAAGGAAATTTCAGAAGATTGGCAGAGTATTAATGTTTGATTAATATTGAAAAATTATGTACAGGAGGCTGGGAAAATTTCAGGCCTAAAAAACAGCTTAACAGCCTATATAAGTTAAATAATAAAGTGGCTGATACATAACTTAATTAGTAAAGAATTATAAGGTAAAGAACTGAACAGCAACCAACACTGGTCTCTGAGAAACAGGACTGACAACTGCAATGAGATATAATGAATTCCTTATGACTCCTGCCTTCTCAGTCTGACTGGAAAATCAAAGATAGAGCTTAACATTGTGTCTGTAATGCTACTTCCACTGCAAAAAAATTCATCAAATACTGCTGTGACTCTACTTCTGAAACACTTGAGATGCAAAGGAGGGTCATAGTCATCTCCTTCTGCCTTTAGAACATGCATTGGTGTTAAAAACAATTTAGTGTGAAGATTATGTACCATAATTTTGTTTTCAGAGCAGGAGGAGAATAAAAATTACTCAGAGAAAAGTCATTGAAAAAAACCTCACCAAAACAAGAAAAGAAAATTATATATTTGTTTGTTACTCATATGACAGATCAGCCTCTGAATTGGGGATTTTTTTGCTGATAGCAATGCATATAATAAATTGTGATGTATAAACAGCCTGGAAAAAAAATGCATCAAATGCATCTCTAATTTGCACTGGAGAAGGAAAGAGCTCTATCCCAACCATTAAGCTACAGGTAACCTCAGTACTGTTAATACCAGAAAATGATATAAGCAAAAATGGGTGGAGACTTCCTCGTTGGAGGTGGAATTTTCTTTGACAGATTCACCACAGTCACGCTAAAACTTTTGTCTTTGGTGTGTAGCAATCAGTTTCAGTGTTTATTTAAGTGTTTCACTGTTTGCAACCAATCTCCTAGAAAAAGATTTCAATATAGGGCATATATATTTCTTTCAGGTACTTTTCTTTAAGTGGCTATGTTTGGTTGAAACATTTTTAGTAGAGTCTGTTCAATTTATGAAGAAAAAAATGTAAAATACAAATGAAAATTCACTAGTCCTGGCTTTTTCCAAACTTATCAGCTGATGCTACCTACTGATTATTAGAGTAGGTAAAATTACCAAAAGCCAATGGTTTCAGATCTAATTAATAAAGAAAAGCCAAATAAAATATTTCCCTAAATGTATGTATGTGCAGCAATTTATTTTGTGTATATTGCAAAGGCTGAATCTTGATTTTTTTCTCAAAAGTTTGTTCAAAATGAGGAAATAATAGACAGTGCTGAAGTAAGTAAAAGAGATCATGAGAGCTGTGAAAAGGAGAAATGAAAGCCAAGATGAGCCAGTTTGATAAAAGATTGAGAGAGATAATATAATATAATACAAAGGCCAAGTCACAGTTTGAGCTTTTCTGAACTTGGTAAATGTTTGGCCAAGAAAATCAACTCAGAGAAGGGTACCATTAATTTGAGACTCCCAATATAGGTGCCTCTTCAAGCCCTTGGAGGAGCAAGGAGAGTTGGAAATTTTGACCTAATGTTATATAATATATCAAAGCATACGTTTTTCCACAGCCATTAAAGTGACTTGAGAGCTCTCTGCCTCTTGCTGCTTCTTTGCTTGGACAGGTTATGTGGCAGTTGAATAATTAAGTATCACTTCTGTGCACTTTTCAGCTGTAGACTGGGTTGAATTTAAGCCAGCCTGCAGAAAGCTGTGCCTTGTTTCACAAAGACCTTTAGTAGCTAGTCTGGCTAAGGGAACACATCATTAAAATGCTGCATTGCAGGTAATGCAACCAGGCCCAAGCTTAGTTTGTAAACCCATCAGGTCCAGGCAGTGGCTTGCTTTCTATGTGGTTTGTTTTTCTATACCTATAGTGATGTTGATCTTGCTGTATCCTAAATCTAAGACTCAGATTTTGTGCCTCCTAGTAGGTGCCCATGGCTTGTTCTCCTGCCTCATGCTCACCTGTTTAGACTGCAGGGTTGAAGTGCCAGCCTCTCCTTCCTTTTTGTAATCTAAAACATCTGCTGACACTAATAAACCAAGGCAGCAGAGCTCAGGAGCGAGGAAAAAAATTACATTTGCTAAGCCCGGGATGAGATTTTCTGATTAATGGAATTACAAGTGGCACAGATATGAGACAGCTGTTGTTATTAAATAATTCTGCTGATTTGCTCAGAAAAATGAACTTCATGCAGCATTGAGCTCTAGGGACTGCCTGACCATAGGGAATGAAAGATCAGTTGTGAGGTTTGCATTTGTTTGGTGGGCAGCCAACACCAGAATTGTTTTAACTGGACCTGTCCATAAAATCTAAATTGTCTAACAAGATTTTTCTGAGGTCCTTAGGTATAAAGAAAACAGAAGAAAATCCCACAAGTAAAATTTCATCAATTTATGTTTTTATGTTGTTTTTTCTTTATTTCCATACTCTTCACAGAAGATCTGGTTCCTGCCTCCAGACCAGACTTTGCCCTTGTGATTGTTCTTTCCTCACATAAATGCACAAATACCTCACATAAATGCACAAATCCACTTCTCTCAAATGCAGCAGCAGTTCCTTTAGGTTGTCCTCTGTCAATGCAGACAAGATAAGGGCTGTTGGGGGAAAACAAAGATTTTCAAATGTCATGGCAAGTTCCAGGCTCAGAATTTCCTAGTTACTCCCTCCTTGCTCCTGCTGCTGTAGAGCTCCTTGTGGCCTTCAGGAAAGGTATGACAGCATTTTAATAGAGATTTTGAAAGAAATAAATTAGCAAGAGAACTATGACTGTCATTTCTAAGCTGAGATGCCATGAGCTCTAACCTCCCACTGGTAAAAAATTCACCTGAAGTCAATTTTGATTTTTTTTAATGGCTTAGAAAGCTTGTTTACATTTCCAATGTACACTTACTGATGACCAATTTAGGCTCATGTGTTTTTAGCATAATTATCTTTAAAATTATGTAACTTTTTTTTTCTCTTCTTTACTTCACTGATGTATTTATAGCAATATAGCATTTTAGCCCTTGCAGCTGTGGTATTATAAGGTTAAAAAAATCTGTTGATTTCTCTCAGAAAATAGCTTCTTCTTACTCTGAACCTGTTAATATCTATTTTTCTGCCTTATACTGATTTCAGTTCATTTCTTTTCAGGATAACATATGGTGCAACAAAAGATGTTTAATTAGTGCCTTGTAAAATGACATTAATAACCTCTTGTCTCTATGGAAAATTCTTTCCCTGATAAGGAATTACAATCATCTTTTTCAAGTCTGCATCACATTGATGGCTTGTAGTCATATGATTGACTGATACACCTACTTGCTTCTCATTCATTGTCATTTACAGACTGGAAGCCATGTCTGTGGCAAGAAAATTGTTTCTGTTCCCTATGGACATGGCCATAGGATTTTTAGAATTACACAGCTTTTCAAGGTCATACAGTACAGTACATGTGTTTCTGTACATTAATCCATTTCTATACCATGTTAACTATACTTCCCACCTTGTGCCCTTAGTAAATGACAAAGATTATTGTCTTTTTGAGGTGCAGAAAATGCAATTTTTAAAAAAAAAAACAGGCTTCATTCCTCTGAGTGAAGAAATATCTTGAAAGCTAAACCTACCTGAAATATGAAAATGGGATATATCTCTTTACGTGCCAAGTTTAGTAATAAAGATTAACTTCTACAGTTCTACATTATAAATCTTAAAAATTTAATTTTTCAACTGTTCATAGTTAATGAAAAAGCTATTGGAAGCATGACTTCAACAGGTGCTTGATATTAATTACAGCTTCATTATTATAATGAAGAACCTTAGCTCTTTTAAGGTTACTTGAATCTCAGTTGTGAATGACATCAGATTATCAGACATCAGCCTGGACTTTTTCTATATGGTGGAAAAATTAAATCAAATTAACACACCTTATTATTTCTAATGAGAATTGAGAAGTAGATAACTCCATGCTGCGTAATTGGGAGTTTTAATTGTTTGCCCAGGTTGAGCTGGAGGGGAATGGGGTGGTAACCCTGTAATGCTACTATTTGTACTTCACATAGCTCAGTACTGGGTTTTATCTCTACAGTAGTTCTGATAATGACATACCCTTTTTAGCTCTGTGATAAAATATTTCTACAATTTTCATTGAATTATGTAGTAAAAAAAACTAAACCTCCTTTGCATTGAAACATTTGCATGTTTCAAAGAAGCAGAAGTGATTTTAGAAAGCTTGTGTTGAGAACAAATCCTTCAGTGAGGGTTTCTGGCTGTCCTTGGAAAACCCTTTCGCTTGTTGAAAAACTTTTCCCCTTGTTTCTCCTTCTTAGGGTTACTTTTCTTTATTTTCCTTGAGTGAAAAAAGAGGTTTTACCAGGAGTCCTCTTTCAACTCATGCCTAGAGCAGAGCAAGGATGGGCTGCAGAGCAGATGTGTTGCAGCTGGGGCAATAGTACTGCAAGAGCTGATGCAAACCTGTGTGGTTTTACAGGGTTATCCTGGCCCAGCTTCCTGCATCTGGAACTTGCTCACCACTGCACTGGGGGTGGGCTGCCTGCAGGTCCTGCAGGAAACTGGATCAGAGCCATCTGTGCCAAACCCTTCACCATCTGTTACCAAGTCATCACCCTGGCTGCTTGCTGCCAGGCCTGGACTTGCTCATTTGTCTCAATTAGCTGCACATATTGATTGGATTTGCTCTGTTCTGTAGGGGAAGATGTTTTGTGGCTTTTTGGTAGGAGCTTTGTTTCCTGTGGTGAGGGGCTTGTTAATGTTGCGTGAGCTGATGAGGAGATGTCTGATGCAGATGAGACTAGGCTCAGTTTACTGGAGGAAGAAAAAAGCTTTGCCTACTGGCAGTGAGAGGGGAAAATCCACTGAGATTAAAAATAAACCTGCTGTTTCCCTCAGAGGAAGGGGCAATGGGCTGCCCAGGCTGGCAGCACTCTGCCTCAAAGAGGTGTGCACAGGATAGTTTTCCACCTCCTGTCTCCTACATAATAAAAATGCTTTATGTAAGGGTCGTTCAACTACAAATCTGTTTGCTTTGTGCCCTGGTATCTGCACTCTACCTAAGGTCATTGTTCCTCTTAGGCAGTTCTGTATTTCCAACAATTGCCATTCCAAGAGGAAGAGCTTGGAGCTAAGATCTAATATTTCTTGTACTGCTCTCCTGAATGTGTTTTCTTAACTCTTGTTTTTTTTAACCTAAATGACAAATTAATACCATGACAAATTGTGATACTAAAAATAACACTTAGGAAGAAAACACCACAATACTGACAATGCAGGCAGATGTAGAAAGAACAAACCCCAAACACCCAAACGATAAATGTGAAAAATGTGTTAAAAACTTTTTTTTTTTTTTTTTTTTTTTTTTTTTTTTTTTTTTTTCTGGGAAAAGCACATTCTTCTCTAGAACTTTTTCCATAGTTTTAATGGCTGTATTTGAATTTTTGCTCTTGTGCCTTTAACAGTAACCTCTGGTTTCTTAGAAGTAATCAGGCACAATGAAGAAAGGCAGCACAATAACACACATTTCCCTTACTTGGTGAGCAAGGACATAATGCTTCCAAAACAAGCTGCTGCTGTGAGTGCATGTGCAGAAGGGGCAGGTTCCTGGGGTGGTAATTTCGTGAGGGTTCAGGGGTGGAGGAGGAAGAGTGGCAGCCTAAGGCAGCCCCGTGGCTTCCCCATCACATCCTGCAGTGTGAGGGGTGAGGTTAAAACTTTGCCATGGGCTGCAGAGGCATTTACCAGTAGGAGAAAAAGAGATGAACTCTCACATCCCAGGTGTATCCTCTGGTCACTGCAGCCTTTTCTCCCTGCTCCTGTCTCTTAGCCTCTGATAAGGTTAGGTCCTGTTTTCCTTACATATCTTGTCCTAGTCTATTGTCCTTAACTTTTTTCTTGTCCCAGTCTTTTTCCCAATCACTCCTTGTATCCCTACAAATGGGAATTCTGTCTAAGTACTGTCTGTTCCTTCTCTTCATTCAAAATTACAGGCACTATTGCAGTTATCTGAAATATCTTGTGCAAGCAATCTTCCCTTTTTCTAGACACAGAGTTCACCTTTTGCTAGGCTCACTAGATGTAGAAAGACCAAACTAGACACTTCAATCATCTCTGGAGGCTGAAACTTGGTGCAAGAGCCTCATTCTCAACCCTGAGTTGTCAATAAAGTTTCACACTGGATTAATAATTGCTTGTTTCACAAGGTAAAAAGACAGAATTCCTCCTTTGATCTCATGAGGAAGATAGACCTGGGTATAAAGCAGAGTCAGCTTGTGAAAAGTACAAAATATTTTTGGCATGCCCCACAGATGAGATTTGGATGACATTTAAAAGTCTCTGCTGTTGAGATTAATTGTCTAATGCTCCTGGAGGGTTGTCTCTGGCAACTTTGTTTTCAGTCCAGCATTGTGCTACAAAATAAGTTTGAGTAACCTGTGCTGCAGCAAGCAATTCCTCCTTGAATTAGCCAATATTGCAAAGAGCAATGAACTTTGCAAGGAGGCCCTGAGCCTTTGTATATGTTTAATGGCATTCTAATACCTGTCAGCTGCTTAATTTCCAAGGGAAGGAGTGCTCTCCCCAGCTCTCAGACTCAAAATCATCACTCTACATGCTGTACTCCAAACAAAAGCACTCTGCTTGTCACACTCTGACATCTAATGAGAATGATTGCCCTCCTACCAAAGGAGAAGAATTGCTAAGCAGCACCAAGGCAGCAATTACAGCAATAAAACAGACATTTCCCTGCTGGTGCTGTGAGAAGGTGGCAGTGGGTTTGTAAGGAATGGGACCCTACCCTGGGCAGGTGAGGTGCAGGCTGATCATTCTGTATGTGCTGGAAACTTCCTGGAGGGTTTATGTTTTATCTAGTCTACCACTCAATCTTCTTCTGACCTGATTTTGCATTTCCTTAATTTCTGGCACCTGCAGGTGGGACAGAGTGGATTTTGTTGTGTTGACACTGAGGGAAGATGTCTGTTGTGACAGTGGAACAGACTGACCTGACAGGCAGTGGAAAAGGCTTTCAAAGACTTAGCTCAGCTAAAGTCTTGTGCCCTGGACAGACACTGCTTTAACTGAAATGTTAGAGGAGCTGAACTCAAAGAAATAATTGAGGAAAAAAGACTAATAAATATAATTGCTGTAAGGTAATATAGATTTTCATCTGAAATGGCCACAGCATGCCCTGGCCCAAGGTTCAGCCTGTTCTGCTGTCTGGTGCTCAAGCCCTGATCTGGGGCAGCTGGGCCACCTTATTTTTGGCTCACTTTCACCAAGGAAGTTGTCAAGGTATGATGGAGCTGTGCATGAACATGTCTATAAATGTGAAAAAGAGAGACCAAAATGGAAATGCTAAAACAGTAAAACTTAGTGGCTTAAGGATCCAAAGGGAAAAGTATCACATGAGAAGGTGTAGAAACCTAAGGCAGAGGCAGAGATGCAGAAGGTGAGAATTCAGTGGAATGCAGATGAGCAATGAAAGCTGCAATGGAGTGTGATCACCCTCTCTGCCTGACCAGCAGTGATTCATGGGGGATTCATCAGGATGGGAAGTCTGGTAAAGCTCAGCCTCATAACACATAGATGTTTGTTCTGCTTATAAGGCAGGAAATAACAGCTTTTCACTCCAAAGTTGAGTTCATTTTTCCTGAAGAATATCTTTATATGGAAAAAAGATGCTCCTTCTCCCCTAAATGTGACTGATGGCTATTTAACAACAGGAGTTTTAGCAGAATTTGGACTAAAAAGAAATGAAAATATTTTCTATAGACTGCAGGATTATGAAACCTAGATTTTTCATTTTTACTTTCTGTTGGAAGTTTTAGGGTGCCAGGATACAAATATAATTCAGCCTGAAGTCAGAACAATGTCCAACCTCTTGTGCAGCTTAGAATTTAGGTGACACTTTAGGTGACAAAGGTAACACTTTGCTGCTCACAGCACATGGGCAGGCCTGGCACCCCCAGAGAAAGGTGCTTCATCCACACTTCACAGGGGATTTAGTTTTGTCCAGCTGGTGCAGGGTGTGATAGGTCTGATAACAGAGGTCTGTCCTTGTTCTGACACTGATAATATCCATATCCCTTTTTTAATCCTAAGAAACATGCTCTAATGCCTCTGTGGAGTTTGATTTTTGTTTCTCTCTGAAATCTCTTTTGTATTCCATTTATTTTTTTGACAGTTTTTAGAGGAAGAGAGCAAAGGAGGGGAATCATGATGACCAGATTAGCAGTTTTATAAATAAATGGAAACTCCGGTATCAGAGTTACACTTTACTGTTTAAAATAGAATGTGAGACAGTGAGTGCAGATTTGAAATTTGTAATTTTCCTGGAGGTGGAAATAAATAACTATATCCATGGTGCATAATTTTTACTAAGAAGCTGACATTTCAACCACAAAAAAAGTAATAAAGTGTGCTAGCAAAAGGATATGCCATGTCACATCTAACTAATTCACATCCTACAACAGTAACACCAGTGATACATTATTTCCACACCCCATTTATGGAGATGTTGGCATACTTAGGAATATATAGGCCTGTGTGCTTGAATGAGGCAGTGATTTTCTTCATTCAAGTTTTTTTCACCCAAATCTTGAGTGTTAAGAAGTAGAGAAAATGTAAGTTTCTTCTTTGTTGTCTGCAAGGATAAAACAGAGACGCAGGCTTGTAGACAGGAGTGCAACATTAATGGAAATATTGTCCTCAGAGGGGCTCCATCACTAGGATGGTCAGAAGAAGACTCCTTGTTTAAGCTGATCAGGAAAAGTTCTAATCATCAGGAGAGCAATTTAAAGCCCACAGAGCATAGCATACCTTATGTGGTAGTAAACTTTCTGATGCATATGGATTGCATTCAGCCAGAAGTAGTTCTCACCTGCTAGACTCAAGATTTAAAGGCTGTAATAGCTGCACTTTCATTTAGGTATAGCAAATAAGGGTTTAAGTTGTTTTTTAATCAACAAAACTGTGCCACATCATATGGAGTGTTAGCACTTTTATATCTAATATATTTAAAGAAAATTTCCTAAAGTGCTTCTTACTGAAGTAAATCTAAGTATCTTCCTGGGGCAGAGCGTGTTGTACAAAATCTTACATCAGAAGAGGTGGCAATGTCTTAAGCAGAATTTCAGATTGGATGTGGAGGATTTCTGACAGCAGCTTAGTCCAGGCTATAATCTGGAGCAAAATTATGTGTGGGCAATTTTCACCCTTTAACCAAGGAGTTCTTGTATGACACTGGGCAGGCCCCTTAATCTCTGTGAGGTGGACTGATGTGATCTAATTTTGAATTGTGTTGGAATGTATAAAATAGAAGTCTCTCTGAGTCCCTCAGAGAGAAAAAAAAAAAATGCAGGGATTGAATTAAAGCCTTTAGAGAAATTAAAATATATTAAGCCACACAGACATGAAGTAGAAGTTTTAGTTTTAGTTTTAAGTAAGTAGGAATATACTTTAATTGCCTTAAGAGAATAAAAAGCCCTAAAGCCTAGTTGAAAGTTCAGTAACTTAGTTCCAGACATAATGAAAGCATAGCAGAACATTGCTTGCATTTCTAGAGTAAACAGATAGAAACATTTATCTGAATAGATAGAAATATATGCCTAAATTATCTGTAAGGACTGACACTACTTTTTTACTTTAGATAGGTGTAGGAAGAATGTTTTAGAATTGTGTTTTTAGCTGATTGGATTTATGAATAAAATCCCCTGTATTGAGGTGAAAAAATAAGAAGAAGAAAAAAAAAGAAGAAAAAAAGAAGAAAAAGAGGAGGAAGAATAGGAAGAGGAAGAAGGAGAAGAAGAAGGAGAAGGAGAAGGAAGAAGAAGGAGGAAAAAGAAAAAGAAAAAGAAAAAGAAAAAGAAAAAGAAAAAGAAAAAGAAAAAGAAAAAGAAAAAGAAAAAGAAAAAGAAAAAGAAAAAGAAAAAGAAAAAGAAAAAGAAGAAAACAAAGAAGAAGAAATAGAAATGCCAGCCAGGTGCTGTTGCTACTGCTGCTTCTCAGGACTCTATGCCAGGAAGCTTTTAGCATGGATTTTAATACTCTGAGCTCTTTGCCTTCGAGACTGATGTATTCATACAATAAAAAACTTTACAGCAACCAACAACTGCTCTTGACTATTTGAAGACCAAGACCCACAAAAAGTTTAACAGAATTGCTTGAGAAACCTGACATCCTGGGGCTCCTGGATACAATGAGAAGAGTATGGGCAGTACAACTTGCTTATCTCAGTAGGTGCTCTGTGGAGCTGTGGTTTTGGATTTACAACGCTGCGCTCCTCAAAACTCACTGGATGAGTTTATCCTTTCTCTCTGTCACTTCTCTGTCTACCAGTTCAGTTATTTTGATTTTGTATTTTTATTCTCTCTCCTTTTTGTTTAGTTCACCAGATGTTAAGATGGTTACCTTGAGCTTCCTCCTCTCTTAAAGCAACAGGGTGCTGAAATGCAATGGAGCTGCTGCACTATTTTAATCCAAATACATGCACACTATTAATAAACACCTAAGTACTAGCCAAAGACAAAGATCCCAGCTTTGTGCTAGTCACAGTCATATTATTACTACTGTCTATTGAGTATTCTTTTAACTGAAAAGGTAATGATCCTGTTCAGGACAGCCTTGTCACTTGTACAGAAATACAGAAGAGAAAACTCTTGCAACTCTGAGCAGTTTTTTTCCTATCAATTAGTTAACTCTTAGGAAGTCATACCTGCTAAGGAAATATTAATAGCAGTGATCAAAGAGAGAGATCACAAATGTCAAAATTTCCAGCTGAAGACATAATTACCCTAAAAAGGCTTTTATGTAACTTTTTGCAGCATCTGCTGGAATTTATGAATCACAAAAGAGAAAGTAATCATCCTGAAAAAGAAATTAAAATGCATAGGTCTTCCTATATTTTATGCAAACAGAAGAATTGTTATGTTTGGCTTAAATAGAGATTATTATTTTTTTAAATAAAGTAATTTGTAAACTTGGTGGAAGTAAATTTTTCAGGGGACAAACATGCAGCTTATCAGAAAATAAGTGGTGACCAACTAATGGCTTCCCTACAAGCAAGTTGCCATGGAAACAAGATCACCTTCCTTCTAAATGGATGGTGTTGAATATTCAATATTTGTAAGATTTCCTTGATATTACGAGTAATAAAGTTGGAATTTCAGAAGGGGCCTTTATCTAGGCGCTGATTTTTTTCTAATATGTCCCCTATTCAACCATTAACTCACACCTATCTGAAGTGTATTCTCCAGGACAGCATACTGTATTGATCTGAAAAATGGGTTTCTACTATCTTGTCTGAATTTGAGTCTGGTCTCAGTTTAGTCAGTGGTTGTTGCTGTGCATTTCTCTCCTAGATTAGATATCCCCCAATATCTTATCTGCTGTGGTCAAGAAACCTTCCAAACTTCTCTTTCTTAAACCTTATCTTTTGCAGTAAGATGTTTAATCTTTTCATAATTTCTATGGATTTCTTCCTAGATGGGCTAGATGTGGAGATTAAGAAATAAGTCTTTCCCTGGCTTTGTGCCTGCAAGCTGAAAGAGGGGAAAACCCAACATCAGCTCTCTTATTCCATGTTGCACTGCTTCCCCACAGAAGAGCAGTGGCTGATTTTGTGACAAATGCAGTAAGAAATGATGTAGGATTTGGGGCCATTTCAGCTGAATGTGCTTTCAGAGGGGCTGTAATTACAATTGTCCTTTGAAGCTCTCAGTGAGTCCTCATCACTCCAGCTCCTGGCTTGACAACCAGCACAATGCTCAGTCTCATCATGCTCCTCTTCTTCCCATCATGGGTCTCCAAAATGCAGGATCAGTGGCTCCAGCAGGGGCTGCCACCATGGATCCATATCTGCCTCAGCTATCACGATTTATGCCTAAAAGTGAGGCTGCACCAAGCAAGTAGATTTGTGATCAGTATGCCTGTAGCTCCTCTAAAAGACTCTGTGACCCAGATTTCCCCTCTCTGTCTGCTGTTCCAGTTTCAGAATCTCAGTATTGCAATGTGCATTAGTATTTGTCCCAAGTGTTTAATTTGTCTAAAGTTAATATAGTAAATGCGTGCATTAGTGGAAAATTTATCTACAAGAAAAGATTTTAAAATCCAAGGATTTCAATGTTTTAGGCAAAATGTCTTCAGTGTTGGATATTTCTTTCTTTTTAGTAAGAAAGAAGATTATAAAGTATTTGAGGCTTATAAAATTCTTCAGTTTTACATTTTGAGAAAAATGTGAAGATAAAATTACAGATTTCACCTCCCACTTTTTTTTTTTTTTTTTTTTTTTTTAATTTACATCCAATTAAAAATGTGTTGTTTATAGAATTTTCAGTATTGGTTTCAGCTCTGTTGAATTTAACACCATAGCCCCATTTTTCCTCATCCAATCGTAGAGATCAAACTGGGCTGGATTGCAGCCAAAATATGTCCATTCCTTTATGCAATTTTTATGCCTTGAGAAACAATCATACACTTTAATTGAACTGCAATTTCCTAATTTAATCAGAACAAGCACAACAAAAAACAACAACAACAAAAACCAACAAAAAATTGCCACCACATGTAAGAGGAAAATCGCCATATTAACACAGAGTAACTGTTCTAAAAACTGTATTTAACAAATTAATTTCTTCTGTTCCATGGCAGCTCACATGGCACCCAAGAAAGCTCTAGATTATGTTCTGGCTCTGCTCTCCATGCTTGTTCCTTGCTTAACAAGGACAGGGAAGAAAAATTAGCAATGGGGTGTTTTGGAAGACTGTCTATCTACTCATCTTTCCAAGCATAAGGAAATGGCAGCAGCATCTTTTTCACCAGGAAGGGTGAAGCTTTTGGTGAAGCTTTTCTACAGGAGTACACTCATATTCTTGATATGAACTTTTGGAAATGAATTCTCATTGGCTTGGGAGAAAAGAGCAAATTAATATGTTGCTATATCCCCTTCTGTCTTGCAAGCTCATATTTGCTTTAACACAGCTTTTCTTGCTGCATTAAGGAAAAAAATATGCATTTCACTTCTTTTTTTCAAATATGAGATTTTTCCAGTGACTACAAAGAGCTGTGAGGATATTAGCACACTAGCTAATTAAGTTTATTTTGCATTCTTAACATTTAGCTATGCATAGGGGAGCTATACAGGGAATTTGAAGAATCAGGTATTTTGGAGGAGATTAGGCCTTAAGAACATCAGAAATTAAAAGCTTTAAGTCTTTTTGCAAGCATGCATATCTCAAGGATATTGTGAGGAGCTGTTGTCCTCAGAGGTAGCTATATCCTCATATCCCCTGGATGCTGCTGCCTAACTGGAGAAGCCTAAAGCTTTAACTCTACATCACTAATGAACAGCACTCATGGAGCTTAGAAGGGAATTTGAATTTCAGCAGTTATAGCTATTATTATTATTTTATCTTCACATGCCTTCTCAGGCAGGAATCTTGCTTTTTAGCTTGAAGCTTTCCTCAGTCCCATTATAAAGTGAAATACCAAACCCACTTAAACAGTCATTCACTAATTTAAGGTGGTCTGCTCTCCTGTATCTACAGTCACTGGAAAAGAAGCTGGCAAAAGACAAAAAAGAATAGAAAATTGCTCATGCTATAAGAGGGGACTCCATCCCACTCCTGCAGCAAATCACAGCATGTCAGACCATCAGGCTCAGCTGCTGTTTCTGTGAAATTATGCTGTTTAAATTTGCCCTCACCTTCAAATGATGTTCAAACAAGTCAGTCCTCTGTGACCCAGAGCATGTTAGTGACTGCTGCATCTCTGCCAGTGTAAGTAATTGCCATTCTTTCTTCAGTAAACCCAAATTGCTCTCCATGGTTAGACCTTTTTCTGTGCAATACGGACTCATTTTCTGCAATGCAAGGATATAATTCTCCAAGCTGGCAGCAGTGTGATTGCTCTGTTAATTATGTACAATCAGTCCTACTGTCAATCCACCATAAAAATACAGACCTCTGTGTGCTCCAGAGTGGTGTAATTCTAGGGAGTGGAAATTATTTGCTGTATACAAAGTATGAATGCATGTATCATAGAAAGTAGCTAAATATGTATGTGAGCTAATATGTGTATGTAAGGGTATGCAAACTCTTATAAGGGTGTGTATACACACTCACATAGAAATAATTTCTGTTTATCTAGAACTAATGTGACAAAAACTGCAGCAAATCATACCCTGCAGATTTAAATTTCATTCATTTTGCTGTGCTCCATGGTATCTCAATTAACTGTGGATTCAGAGGTAATTCATTCTTCTATTTGCAATGTTACCAGAGAGAGACATCTCATTGCCTAATAAATTCTATTGCTCTTAACTATGAGCATTGACTTGTCTGGACAATCTGTAAATTTAATATTTCTTTTGTGGTTGCCCTAAGAGATGAAGGAATTCTTTAGGAAATAAATGAAAGAATAATTTTTCTGACATTTTCAAGCAAATAAAATTAAAATGCTGATGTTTAATCTGTCTGAAATTGAAGAAAAATCTAAAATTTCAGAAATGGTTTTCAAACAGAAATCCGAATGAAAAATTAACTGGTCTTGTGAAAACACAGGAATTTACTATTTAAAAATCTCTTAATTATGTACTTTTGATTCATTTTAATTTTAAAATATTGTTTTAAAGAAGGGATTAATTTAGAAAACGCAAATAGTGTATTTGCAAAATATTACAATTTGTTGGAACTGATTATAGACTACAAGTATTTCCTGCTTAAAAAACAGATCAGTTGGCAGTGGAAAAAGATATTTTCCTTCAGTTTCTACTTTTTTTTTTTTTTAGAAAGGCCTTCCTGAAAAAAAAAAAAAAATCCTGGCTCACAGTCTGAGTCTCCTCTGAATTCAGCACCAATATATAATTTGTAATCTGTGCCCCAAACCTACTCCTCTGTCTTTCTTGTGGAGGACTCTTCTTTTGTTCTGCTTTATTTTAGAACATGTAGAGGAGGAAGAAATCATGCTGGCTGTACCAAGACCTTTGGGACAGAGAGGAAATGACACAGGGGTAAGCTGAGATCAGCTCCATGTTTTTCCACATTTTCCCTATCTTGACACAAACCATGGGAGAGAGAGGAGCTGTGTGTCTGATGCTGTGCCCAGGGCAGAAAGGGAGGTGAGTTTTGTGGAGTCACAAGTGGAAAGCACCAGGAATCTCTTGTAGAAAGCACCAGGCTGTGGAGCAGGAATCTCTTGGAGAAAATACCTGCCTGTGGAGCAGCAATCTCTTCTGTCTGACTCCCTGGAATCTGCTCATCCTCCCCCAGCCCTTGGAGCATCAGGTCAGCAGTGCACGATTCAGCCTCTGTGCTCTCCTCCCAGTTCCATAAATACTTCCTGCATTTAACTGTTCTCTGCTTACTGTAATAACAAATAATTATAGGAATTTATTAATGTTTTTCTTTAGCCCTTGAGCTGTGATTGCTTATGCATCTGTGGTATAACTCAGTGGTTAACAAAGGCTGCCTTTGCCAGGCTGTGTGCACTGTGCTCCTGGGTAAGGCTCAGTCATCACCACTTATTGCTCACATCCCACAGCTAAGTGAGGAGGAATCTTCTCATTCTCAGAGAGGTGAACTTCCATTATAACTCTGATACCCTAATGCAACACTTCATCTAGCAGCCAGCACTTAGCAAAGCACCCTGGGGACAGCCAAGGGAGGGCTGGGGAAAGCAGATGTGAAGTATTTCACATTCTGTGTCATCACTGTCGGGCTGTTTATCACAATTTTTGCATGAAAATCTTGTTTGGCAACAATCCTGCCCGTCCCCCAAACTGACAATAGTTGTATGAGTAAATGGGTGAGGGGAAGACAAGGTAATTTAGAATACCACTTTTAATGTTAATTCTTTTATTAAGGTGTCAATTCTGGGAAATGCTTAATGACAAAGGTGAGTTAAGGTGCATGTGCTGTATTCCTCATAATAAAAGAAACATGAGGACAGACTTTTTAGCAGGACTTTTGCACTGGGACAAGGCATAGTGGTTTTAAACTAAAAGATGGCCCATTTTTTATTAGATAAAGGGAGAATTTCTTTGCAATGAGCATGAGGAAACACTGGGACAGGTTGCCCAGAGAGGTGACTGTTGCCCCATCCCTGAGAACTTTCAAAGTCAGATTGGATGGGGCTCTGAGCAACCTGATCTAGAGGAAGGTGTCCCTGCCCATGGTGGGGGTTGGATTAGATGACTTCTAAAGGTCCTTTCCAACCCAAACTCTTCTATGAGTCTATGAGAAACCCCCTCATGCTGGTCACACTCTGCTCAGCAGCAGGAATGTGCCTGTGGTAAAGCTCCAGGTGCAGCTGAATGTACAAACCTTGGAGCAGCAGGCAAGATGAAGCAGCCCAGCCTCAGATGTATTTAGAAATGAGCACTGTGTGAGCTGCCTGGCTGAAGGACAACAAAAGTAGGAGAAGAGCTTTGGGGAGGAAAATGTGCAAGCAACATCGGGATTCAAAGTTGTGCAAGGCTGAGAAGAATGATCCATCTTTACTAAAACAATAGGACTTGTGTTTTTAGTTTCAGTGATTATGGTCAAGAACCAGCTCCTGGGTAGAGATTGAATGCAACTTCCTTGGATTCTAGGCTGGCCTAGATTTTAAGTCTGAAACAACACATACAAATCATATTACATTTTGAAAAACCAATGGTACAAACAGACATACATAAAAAAAATTATTATTCTAATGCTGCAAGAGTGTTGCATTTTAGGCTATAGGAGAGTGGCGAAAAGGATAATGCAACATAGTTCCTCATGTAATGGAGAAGCAAAAGAGAGAGAGCTTTACTTAAGGAAACACTACACTATATAGAGTAGTATGTGGAAAACAGAAAACATTCATTGGTCCAGGAAGGCAACACCTCCTTGAAAACATGCTTTCTGCAAAACATCACGAGACATTCACACGGCTCTCAGCACCCTGCAGTGTATAATCATTGTGATAATTTCTTATCCTTGTGGAGGCTGAGAAAGGCAAGACTTCAAGGCTGCTTTTTCCCTGGTTCCCAGCAGCATCCAACAACACATGAGCTTGGTTGGTTGTCTTGGTTTCAGCTGGGATAGATTAATTTTCTTCCTGGTAGCAGGTACAATGCTGTGTTTTGGGTTCACTATGAGAATAATGTTGATAACTCTCTGATATTTTGATTTAAGCAGTGCTTATTCTAAGGGAAGGGATTTTCATCTTCCCATCCTCTGACAGTGAGGAGATGGGCAAGGATCCATAATGGGGCATGGCCTGGGCATGAACATCACTTGTTCTTCTTGAGGTTAATTCCTCTTTCTTTGTTGTTTTTCTTTTCATTACATTATTATAATTATTATTTTATTTTATTCCAATTCTGTTATTAAACTTTTCTTGTCTCAACCTATGGGTTTTACCTTTTTTTCGGATTCTCCTCCCCAACCCACCAAGCTGGAACAAGCAGCAGTATGTGGTACTTCATTATTGGCTGGAGTTAAAACACAACTTTAGAAACTGGAGAAATGAAGGGAGCTGCTGTATGTCCATATGTTATTTCACATTTAGCAGTTGGAGTTCTTTTCATATTGTCATAAAAATATTGTCATGTCTTTTCTATGTTTATACATTCCTCTTATAATTCCACTCAAATGTTTGAACACACCTCAGTTTCTCAGTTATATTTTATTTGCTTCCTGTGCCCATGCCTTTCCCTGAATGACTCCTTGTTAAAGTTGTGGACTGAGCTCCACATGGAGTAAAAAGCCTGATTTCTTCCTAACACCCACTCATTACTCATCTGAGGAGGTGCTGAATGGCTGAGATGACAATTATATCTGACCATGACCAAATGGCCAGAAAGGTAATGTACCATGCTCTGGGATTTGATTATTGAGCTGAAAGGGCAAAAGATGATGTCCTCCAAATTTAATATAAAAAGAAATAGAAAACCACAACCCACCCCCCCCAAAAAAAAAAAAAAACCAACAAAACAACAAACCACCAACCAACCAAATAATAAAGGCCCCAGACTTCCCCTTCCTGACTTTCTAGTAAGATGAGAACTGTGCAAGGAAACATAAAACTGCCCCTACAAAAGAAACATGTAAAATAACTTATCTGGCAGTATTTACACAGGACTCTTTCACAGCTATGTGCAATACACCTAGAGTAATATAGTAATTTCCTCCTCCTCTGGCCAACCCCAGGTCTTCCCTCTTCTTCCCCAGTTGCCATTGTGAACCTTCAGATCAGAACATTTATTTATCCCAAACAGAAATGTCATCCCTAACCAGTGAGCTCAAACTCTGTCATTATTCCCACTTCCAATTGCCCAGTTTATGTTTCAGAGCTGATTTATGGTACTTGTGTGCCTCACAGCCTGAATGCCCCAAGCAATTTATTCCATAATGCCCTCTTGTACAGAAATTACACCTGAATTGCTCACAGGTTAGTTCTTCCATGGCACTCCATGCTCTGTACTTTTCTCTCATTCTCCATTTCAAACAACTCAAAGGCAAACTGTGATATGGGATTTTGATTATAATGTTCAGACTTAGTATAGTTAAACTGGAGAGGGAGGAAAAGCACACTGCAAGTCTCTTTGGGGACATTAAATGAATTTCAGCTGTGCAATATTTCTGTGAAATCCACATAAGTCCAAAGGATTGCTTGGGGTTTAAACAGTGTAAAGAGCTGAACTTGACAACCTGTCTCAAGCTAGGAGAAAAGGGAGTTAAAGTGCTGCATTCCTCAGAGAACCTTATAGATGCACTGCTTATGGCTGACTCTGTTTGGGGGAAACTAAATCAGTAATAATTCTGCTTTGGTTTGTTCATCCTAGTTATGTTTTCTCAAACAAATGGTTGTATTCAGGGTTATGCTTTATTCTTGTTCCTTTACTATTAATTAATTCTGTGTAACTCTTGCATGATGATTGGCACTTTAACATTTAATAGGATGTGGATCTTGAAGAGATTGACTGAAGTGCAATTCAATAAGACAAATGTGAGCTTTACACCTAAATGCCAAACATTACAGGCCCACCAAGTTACAAAGACTGGAAAGCTGCTTCTGTGGTGGAAGTCTGTTATGGCCCTTGAGAAAGCAGATGGAAACCCACATTCTTTTCAGAACACAGGCTCCAATTTCATTTTCACCTATATATCTTAGCTTGTGTGAGCCAGACATAAATTAAATTAAAGAGCAACTATGGCCTAACCCAGCTGAAAAAGGGATATGCAAAGGAAAAGACCTTGATAACATTATCTTTAGTTTTATCTTATTCCATAGGTGGTATAAATATAATGGTGTTGTTAATGGTATTCAAAACTAAATAAAAGAAAATTAGGGTGTCTCTTACAAAAAATCAGAATGAAGAGAGTTACTGTTCAAAACATAAAGGATGAAAATAAGTTAATCTCTACAGAAAATAGATTTTTAAAATATCCTGAATAATGAGTGATGTCAATTACAGCAATACCTTACTCTTGCAGATATGTCCTGCTCTTTAGCTGCATAATTATTTTCTTCCCAGTAATATCTCAGGACTGGTGTTTTTACAGTATTGTAAGGCTTGATGCAAAAAGAGCCCTGAAGGAAAATGGAGATCTGGAGGCAGATCTGAGAAATCAGACACAGAATAGGAAGTACCAGGGAAGTAAGCACAGAGTGCAGGCTTCTGTTTCCTGATCTGGGAAATTGTGCACAGTAATACTGATATCTGAGAACAAAGAAATACAGGACAGGACTGGAAATTTGCTCTTCAGCAGGACAAACAAGGTGGGAATCACAGCTTAGCTTATTCCTGGTGTCTACCTCATTCCAAGCCTCATGCCAGCAAAACTCAGACTGGAATTGTGAAACCCTTGTGTGGCATCCTGGAGGATGTGAAGGGTGGCAAAGTGGCACAGAAACAAAGGTGTGGCTGGGACCAGCTTTGCAGCTGGGCTCCCTTGGGGCCCATCTTCTCAAAAATCTCTCCACCACATGAACCAAGGCACAGGAATTGGGTACATCTGGGAGATTTAAATCCTCCTGGTCTGAGGTAACACCAGAGGTGAAAGTGCACCCTGAAGGACAATCCACCCAGGTAAAGATGGGCACACACTTGTGTACCTGCAGCACTGAGACAAAAGCCTCTGCACTGCAACTACAAGTGTGGAATTTAGAGTAAATATTTTCACTACAAAATTATTGCAGACATTGTATTATGTAGCTCTGGCTGAATTAAAAGTTTTCAAAGTATCAGCATGTGTGATTTCTAAACCACATAACTTGTGGAATCTCATAAACTTGCTACACGTGCCAGGTGCCTCAGTGCAAGGCAGGTAGCAGCAGACAGGTTCTCTCTTTGTGCTGGATAGTCTGGAGGAAACAGAGGTCTCCAGGAGCATTAGAAAGATCTTTAAAGAGAAAAAGTTTAAAAAAAATTCACAAGAAAGAAATTTTTCAAGAAGGCTTTTAAGGACCAAGTGACTGAATTGCTAAAAAATCATCATATATAGGCTCTTATGTGGTGTCTTCTGGGTTTCCTGGGATTTGGGAAGTATTTCTGTACTTTTTTGAAGTATAGCTGAAATACACTAAGCCAGCACTAACCATGAGCATGTCAGACTATTGGGAAAAAAAAAAAAAAAAAAAAAAAAAGAGAAAGTAAGTGCCAGGAAGGAACCAGAGTGGAGCCACAGTGCAACCCCCATGTCACAGTTAAAAGAGCACTCCTGGACTTTAATCTGAGCTCCTTTCCTCCACATTTCCAAGCAAGTTGGAAAGCCACTGTGGCAGACACAGAGCTTCCAAGAGAGGAACATGCAGTTTTGAAAGCCCCACTGCCCCTTGCTTTGTCTGCACAAAGAAAAGCCTGCACACATTTATTTTCCTTTCACTGCTGTCATACAGGTTAAAGCATCCTTTGGGTTAAGTTTATGAATCTGTTGGAGGCTGCTCCTGGATCACATGCACACCCATCTTTCCTGACCTCTGCTTGCCTGTTTGCTTCTTTGGCCATCTAAAAACAAGCCCATCTAAAGTTTCTTTTCTCTTCTTGTACAAAGTTTACTTCCTGCTTTTTGGAGGTTCATTGCTATGATGCCTTTTATATTCCCTGATGTCTTTTTAAATTTTCTCTTTTTCACCTGTACCTCTCCATCTTCTCTGAGAGAAGACAACTTCTTATAACTCCATCCTTTCTTTTAGAGAGATAAGAAAAATACTCATTATTTAGGTGTCTGTCAGGCTCTTCAGCATATTGGTTGTCAAAGAGCAATGATTAAAATGTACACTGACTGCAGAGAAGTAGCTGTAATGGCCTGAGATAAAAGTGTTCCCTCTGTCTCTACTGCTGCCCCTGAGCAGGTGGTTACTGCTTTGCAGTTCAGTGAAGGACAGTGTTTTTCTCAAAACCTACTTTAGTGCCCAGCTGGCTGCATGAGCTTCTTGACTATTAATTACATCAGCCCCAAGGAAGTGGAAGTCAAAATGGTGTAAGTTCACAGGCTGGCCACTTTCCTATCACTTCTTCCTAGTATATTAAAATTTTTAATCTTCCTCCTCAGCCTTTCTAATGGCATTAACTTGAATTCCCTAGACTTAGTCAATAATTTTACAATTTTTTTCTGAGGTAGGTGAAACTGATCTGTGTTTTCATAGGAAAATTGCCTTTTGTGGTGGTAGCCACTGGATTAATAATGGCATAAGCAGCTGAGAGAATTTGACATCTGATTGGGAGTGTGTAGTTCAATATGTCTAGTTAGAGGTTATACACACACTGGCTATTCAAGGATATGCAATCTTCCTAATAAGGTTTTCTACACACAAGAATGTTTGAATTGTACACAAAAAGTGCATAAATAGTGAGATTCCTACAATATCATCAAGATACAGAGCTATTGCATTTAGCAATTTTCTGTAAGTAGAAAATCCCTCCACCAGCTCAAACTGAGATTTAAAAGATTTCTAGTTTGAACAAATATATTGTAGAGAAGTGGGCCTAAACTCATGAAATCTTTGTGGTTCCCTCACAAAAAGTGCTTGGTTTTCACAGAAATATTGAGTACAATTATATTTTCACTAAAAAGTCACCACCTCTCCATCATGTTGCCTTCTACAAGGTCAGTTATTTACAATCTAGGCATCCGTGGTATGGGCAAAGGTCTCACATGCACTTTTGACCCTCAGCATCATTTCAGTTATTTCAGTTTATTTGGTTTAACTACCTTGAACTTAAAATGGAATGCTATTGATGAGGAACTAGAAAAAAATTCAGATTTTCTTTAAAATATTTATTTTTCTCAGGTTTCCTGACAAATGAAAACATGTAGGAAAATTTGTCATCATTTTTTACTCTGTAGTCCAGGTCTTAGCAAACTCAGCCTCATAGATTGTCTGTGCCCAAGTGTGGAAAGCCTTTAAGAGACCTCTAAATATTACATTAAGACTGACAGAGATAGAATTGACTCTTATTGTAGTAATTTATTTCCCAGATCATGAAAAAGGTGATACTTTTTACACATGTATTACAGGGTTACGAGGGCAAGGAGTGTGCTGAAGGGCAGGTAGATTAATTTGACCCTCAGAAGAAATATTTGTGAGATGTCAGTTTTGATTCATTTTGTCTCCTACCAAGAATGGTAATTTTGACAAGATGCAGTGCCTGGGAGTACTGGGCTTACTTTAACAGCACTGCCTGATTCTCCCTGCTGCTGTTAACTTCTTCCCTACATCTGCTCCTTCTTCTGGATGCAGAATTTATTGGAGTCTCTAGAGTTTGTTTGCTGAACTCAGAAGATCTGAGCTCAACCCTAGAAAGGGAACTACTGTATTTATTTATGTCCCCAGATATCCCACCTGGAATCATCCTCATTTCTGTGCAGAATACTAAAGACACAATGCTGGCAGCTATGCTCTAAGTGAGCTGTCCTCTAAGTGAAGAAAGAGGGGGAAAAGCAGATGGTAAAGGAAGAGATTGGAAGTTATGGTGTAAGCTTTACAAATCTATAGTATTATAGATTTGAGGTGCTGCCTCAATTATAAGAACCTTTGCCTAGACTGCTCAACAGTGGATAACAAAAGGATCAGAAGAATCAGGGAATCAATAAGGCATTCAGAGCTCTTTCCTGCTACTAGAGTGTTTCATGTTTGCTCTGTGTACATCTCTACTTCACAGTATTTCAGTAAAGCAGGAAAATGGCCAGTCTTAAAGTTGAGCTATACAACTTACCCTTCAGGCATTGCACACTACTGCCTCAGAGATTTAGTACACGCCTAGACAGGGATCAATTTTTAAACTAAAAATTACAACACTGTGTTAAAGGGAGTTATTACTGCGTATGCTAATGGTCATAAGGATCATCATCCCTCTGTTCTCTGAACTTTGCAGGAGTTTCAGGATTTGACACTGCTGTCTTTACAGAGACAGGAAAAATGCAGTTTGTTAGTATGTGTGAATAGTATCCTCTAGGCTTTTATGTCATTATCTGATCCATTTACATATCAAAGAAAAACCCCCTCTGCCCTCCTAACTCCTAAACCTGGAGATATCCTTTCAAATGCATAAAGGTTTAGTGTCAAAGGTGTTCTGTGAGCTCCTCATCTTTGAAAATGCTAGTTAGGACAATTTTTATAGCTAATCAAATAATTAGATAAAAGTGCTTCATACCTTTTAGTGTGAAGCAAGATTGAGGTGGTAAAGGAAAGGAAAAGTGAGGTAAGAGTCTTGAGTTCAAATTAATGTTAGTAGAATGTCCCTGCACATATATCAAATGCAGGTATTTTTGAGTTGATGAAAGCAGATGCTGAGCAGCCAGTCAGCCATCAGCTGTTTCTTTTCTGAATCTTTATCTTGTGGCTTCTTCTAAATATTCAAGAAACACAGTATCATACTTTTTAAACCACACTAGAAGTCTTGGTGAGCATGCTCAGCATGTGCCTCAGTAGTAAAGACAAGCAGTCCTCACAAGACACACAGCTCTGACTTTGTAAATGAAAGGAATTGGAGGAAAGGAATTGGAGAAAATGAATTGACCCTTCTACAGGTGGTACCAAAATCCCCCCTCTTGTTTGCTGTGGAATTGTGCTGGTATATGCAGACACACACCTGGATGGCTGATCTGTCTCTTTCCTTGCTCATTCTAAGGGCAACCCTCCTTTCCTGTAGCTTGCTCAGCAGGGAAATAGCCTGCTCTGCTTTGCCAGGAGGAGTCTCTTTTGGGGTGACACCTACAAAATGACACCTTTCCAGCCCATCTTTCATAACAAACTAATGTACAGTCTGCCTGTGGAGTCCTGTGCTGATAGGAAGAGAGAAAATACTTTGAAAATAATTACAGGGAAAGAATTCCCAATTTGCTTCAACTGATAGACTTGACAAGATTTCAGTTCTATTTACAGGGAGGCTGAAAAGATGGAGGTTGTCTCCCCCAATATGTGGTTGCTAAGGCAGTCTCCAGCTGAGGGTTCCTGGCACTCCCAGAGCCACTGCAGAGGTAGGGCAGGAGGGGATGTGCATATTTTCTCTCCTGCCATCTGTAAGCAGCAAGGCTTTACCTTCCCTCACTCAGCCAGAGGGTTCCTGTGTGACTGAAGCAGGGGAGATCTCTTGCTTGACAGATACTCTCAGCAGGAAACTTCTCAGAGAAGCAGAAAATTCTCCTGTAAGCAGTGGCAATAGGGGCTGGCACGTAGTTAAAAACAGCTAGCACAGGAAAAGAGTAACCAAGAGAAAAGGACACAGGTCTGATTGTATTAGTGCATCTGGCCCAGATTCCTGCTCAAGGTTTGGAGTATGCCTGTTCTGCATCTTTTATGGTTGATTGCACCATGTTACCTGCATTGACACTGCACTATTATTTATATTAACAAAACTAGGGCCTTCACAGGTAACAAAGAAAGAAGTTTGGTTTTGGATGAGCTGCTTATATGTGTCTTATATGCACAGATATTTGTGTGAGCCCTGAGTGAGATCTATAACTGTAACTGTGTGATTTAAACTTTTCTAAGAGGTGGGGAAGCACCTCTTAGAATTAGATAGGGAATATGATTTAAAAGGCAGAGAATAAGAGGAAATATGATGCTGTGTTTTCTTGTTCATTTTTAAGCAGGGAATAGGCCCTGAAACACTGGGAAACTTTTATGATCTATACTGCTGGACTTGCATTGATGAATAGAGATACTAAAAAGTGGTACCTTTACTGACAAATGTATCCAAATAGATCAAGGAAAGAGTTAATCAGAAATGGGCCATGGGAGTGAGATGTTATTTTAGTGACTTGCTCTCAAATTTATATAGATCAAAACTGTAAACTCACACTAAAGACAGGCATTTTATCCCTTACCTTAATTCAAATTCATTTTTAACCATAAAATGAATATTCCAAATAACTCTGATGTGTCAGCAGCTGAAAGCTGCTCTGGGATGATGGAGCTTTTCAGGGAAATGTAAGTATTTCTAAATTACAAGGTTTCTGTAAATGCTTAGGTTAGGAGTGGTCCAGCATCCTCTGAGTTTTTATAGCCTTCAGTGGATTAAATGAATGGATTTTAATGTGAATATCTGCTCTGACTTGTGAAAACTGAAGAATTTACAGAGGTGTGTATTGAGATATAACAGTACCAGCCTTGTGCATTGCAAATATTATGCACTTCACTGCAGAACACCAAAGAGCTGAATGTTACAGGTTTTCTCTCCAATTTTTTTACAACATGCCACATAATCCTGAACCACTGTTTTCTAATTACCTTATTTTTCACAGTCTTGTTCATTTTGGAAGGAGTTTGAAAGGGATTGGTTGGTGGGGCAATCTGAAATCTACAGCATCTCCCAGGATGATACTACAAGAACTCATTATGGCTCATGAAATGCTCACAGATTATGGTTTTCAATGCCACAGAAATAACTGCAAGGAGAAAACACACAGAAAAAGAATGTTGCTTTGAAGGCATAAGAAAAAAAAAGAACCTTCCCTTTTGCTGAAGAATTTATATATTCTGTATTAAATGAGGTGGGTATTCAAAAGAGGAAAGGAATTTATCATCATTTAAATAAGGTGTGCCTTATAGAATGGATGCACAGACAGGATAAAGTTCAGGCAGCAGAATAAGTAAGGTGCCAGAGAAAACAAAGGGAAAAGTTCTCTATTTTCACAGAACTGAACATATTGCTGAACAATATACTTGGAGCTATAAATAAAAGAGTAAAATATTTTTCTAACCCTAATTAAAAACTTAATGTTATACCTCGTAAAAAAGCATTTTTACTAGATAACAAAAGGAGTCATTGGGACAGGAATGCCTTGGATGACTAAACTGCTATCTTCAGCAATTGCACTGATTCGCTCCCCTTCTCTTTAATCTCAGATTTTAGTTGGGATGGAGCTGGCACTCTGGTGCCAATGAATTTTCTATAACTACACACACTTTTTTTCTTTCAGTTCCCACCTTTATCAATAATTTAGGCTTTAGCTAGATATCCTTGGTATCACCAGTTGCAAAGAGAGAAGAGAAACCAGGTACATTTGATTTGAAAATAATCTTAAGTACAATTTCAGACAAAAGCAGTCTCAGACACAGCATCTCTGTTCACTCAGTTTCCTTCCAAATCTTCCTTTTATTTACTATATTTCTGATGTACCCCATGCTGATATAGCTGGAGGAGAGCTCATATTTACAAGGATATTTTTCTGAAGATTATCTAGAACTTTAAGGCTAGGATCAAAATTCACAAAGAATCTAGCAAAGCAGTGAGAGCAAGTGTCTATAGGCAGCATGAAATTATTTTGGTTTTTAAACACAAAAATTAGCTGTGAGAAATTGCAAGAGGATCTAATGAGGCTGAAAGATCTGTAATACACTTGCAGATGAAATTCACTGTTGATTTGTGCAAAGTAATGGGAGAACGAGGGAGAAGAGAGGGAATCAACCCTAACTAAAACAAAGAAAATTGGTCTGTAAATTACTAATTACCATTCAGGAAATATATCTTGGCATTTTTGTGGGTAGTTCAAAAAAGTGTCATCTCAATGTTCAGCAGTGGTCAAAAACACAGATAGTGTATTAAAAAATTAGTGGGAGGACTTCAGTGGAATAATCAGAATGTATCCCTATGTCACTCCAAATTAACTGTGTATTCACATTTTGTGTATCTTTGCTTTTATGTAAAGAAGGTTAAAAATGATAAAAAAAACCAAGAAGTTGCTAAAGAGAGGTTGAACAGAAAGAGATATATAAAACTATAAATACAATACAGAAAGTAAGGAAGGAACAACTGTGTTATTTCTCACAGGATGAGACCTGTAGGGCAGCAATTGAAATGATCCCACATAGAAGATACAAGGAAGGAAATTGTTACCCAGCAGAAGCACCACATTGCTACCACATCATGTGAACCATGAAAGCTAAAAAGGCCCAAAGATATATGCATGAAAAAAAGAAGAATCATTAAAAAGAAGGATGCAGATACAAACTTTGGTTTAGGAAGTCTCTGAATTGTGTTTTGCCAGAAGGTGGGAGAAAACTTCACAGTGCTATTCCCTGTTCATTTCTTGTTTTCTCTAAGCCTCTGCTGTTGGTTCCTGTCAGAAACCTGTAACTGGGAGAGAGATTTTTTTTCTGATCATCCTGTGATTTTGAAAGAGCTGAAAGAAAACTATTCTATTAATTAGAAAACTAATTTCAATTAACATTTTTGAGTGATTTGGCTTCCTGCTCACCTAGGAACCTGGAGGTGCTCCTTGCTGTTGTTTCCTGCTTGCTCAGGGACTCCAGTTTCATGGGGAAGGAGACTCAGAGGGCAGGAGATGAGGTCAGTTGCCCTTTCTAGAGATGGCTGTGTGGTTTAAATAAAACAGAAGCAAATGGTGTTTCTGGAGTCCAGACATCCTTCAGATTAAAGTGAGGATGCTCTGCTGCTCCAGGCCAGGGGATGGGTTAGAAATGCACAACCAGAAGCAGTGACAGTGGGACCTAAATACTGCAGCAAGGTGGGGGCAGAGGTACATTGGGAACCAGCTGGCTCAGGGTGAAGAAATCAGCTTCAGGTCAGGTACAAACATTGCTCTGTGATTGTTGCAGTCACTTTTCATAGTTTGCTTTGGAAAAGGTGAGCTTTTACCCAGGAATGTTTTCAGGTGCAAAACAACAACTGTGAATATTATTTTCTGGTGGGACAGAGCAGCTAATGGGCTAAGATGAGGCATGAGAGTGGGTTATATACAGCACTGCTTTGCCCAGAGGATATCAAAATTGCTGTCTTCAAGGCCAGTGAGAAAAACAGAATTATTAAAACACGAAAAAGAGGAGGAAAGTGTAAGGATTTCCTGAGAGATGAGTAGAATGTCTCATAGGATGTTCCACATGGGGGAATAATAAACCTTTAATTCCTACTCATGTTAATTTAAAAATATGTGTTAAAAGTGGCAACATGATTTCTTTGCATGGAAAATATGGAAGAGGCATTTAAGGATAAACTTATAGATAAATAGCACCTAAGAAGAAAAAAAATCAGTCATTTTATTTCTTTAAGAACTTAAACCCAAAGGCAGTCCTGTCACTTTGAGTTTTGCTGATATTCTCTGCATCTGTTTTGCAATTAATGAAAATATTTTCTGTTTCATTTATGAATTTTTATAATTGAAGGTTAGTTTGCCAGACTCAGCCAGATGCACTTAGTGCTTAGTTCATAAAAAAAAAGCTGAAATAATTGCTAAGACATTAAGAGATTTTACTGTGCTTATTTGTTTACTATGAAGTCTTGGAACAGCAACACAGATGTTGGAACAAATAGTTCCTATTACAGCTCTGCCTCTTCTCACATTGAGTTACAACTCATCATTGAATAGATAGCTCAGCATTTAAAGTTTTTTGAAACAACTTCTCAGTTCTTTGAATACTAAGAATTCATAATCTCTAGACATCAGCAGATTAATGACCTACTAATTAATCAAAAGGCCCATTGCTGTTTTATCAATATTCCTCATCAAAGAAGTATTTCCATTAAGAGGAGCCCTAAAGGTTTGAATATTTGTTCCCTTGAAGAAATGGCACTAACTCTGCTTGCTTTGCTCTGGACCAATTCTATTCAGCCATGAATTATCACCAGTTCTAAATCCCTGGGAGTCAAACCTCAAAGAGTGAAACACTGATTCAGTGATATTTACATGAAAGATCAAAGACATCCTCTTCAGAATGGAGCCCACTGAGCTTTTACGAGCCATGGGGAACTTGGCCCCATGATTTGTCAAACTTCTTTCAATTTTGGTAATTTTTCATGTAAATGGTAAACGCATATTTTTTATTTAAAATAAATATTTATTAAAAGTGTGTTTTATTTGTTTGTTTGTTTGTATTTTGTCATTAAAATCCCCTAAGGGAGAACAGGATCTCCAACTGCAGAGTACTGCAGTCAGTAGCAATGCAGCCTCCACCATTTAATACTCTGGACACAGACTTTATAGCAGTCCTGATTTTTCAACCTCCAAAGAGAGGAGAAGCTTAGGCATCACCTATTTATTTATTGATTCCATTGCTGATGCTGCCAGAAGCATTTATTTTTATTGGCACTTTGCTAATTGTTTCCAGTCTGTTCATGTGTGCACTTGTAACCATGGCAAGACCATCAAACCCCATATAGCCACAGACAGGTAAAATTTGGTGAGCATTGAGAGTTACACAGTTAAAAATTGCATTCAAATATGGTGAAAGAAACATGTAATGAAGAGCCATTTTCAGAGGTGGCCAGTGACTGAAGATAAACAAGTGTGTTTTGTGTTAAGTAAATAAAATTGGTGTAGTTTCCATTATTTTGTGAAGACTTAGAATTAAGGCCCAACAAGGAATTCTTAGACCTATATATGGAGACAAATTCATTAAAAACATGCTACCAAAATAGGTAGATAATTATCACATAGGGATTTCTGAAAATGATCACCATTTAACTAATCAAGCAATATTTAGATATCACAATGGACGTCAGCTCTGTTGCTGGGTAAAAGTAACCAATTTCTTTCACAGAGAGTAATAATTGTCACTAAGAGCAGAGGAGGTGCTTCCTTAATCCAAGAGAATATAATGTTAAAGCAATATGATTATATGGGAGTTGTTATGTATAGGGTAAAAGAATGACTAAGAAAGATGCTCTGTACAGAGCAAAAGTGATTAAGAAAGCAATAAAGCCCTAATGTACTGTACTGTTTAAAGGAGATTTAATTCCAGGTTTATGATTTGTCTCATTTGTGCTCACTTTGGAGAGCCAAGAGAATCCCATTATTTTCCTGTAGCCAACGAGTCCACAGCTCATACTGAGAGTAGTAGCACAGCACCATGATTGTGCTAAATTATTTGAAAAGGGTTATTATTCAATACCTGCTTTCTAGTACCCATATTTTGAAAGCTACAGGCAGCAGCCTCTCCCCTGATGATTCCTCCCCTGCCAGCAGGTACAAGAGGCAGGAATGCTGCCAGCAGTGCTCAGGGCTCAGGCTGGCACAGAGCCCTGGTGCAGGTCAGGGCACTGATGGTGTTTGATCCCCACCAGGATGGAGGATTGCACTGCCTTTGTTCTCTGGGGTTTACTTTTCAGTGAAGTGGTAGTGGTGCCACAAACTGAGGTTAAGTTCTGAAGAGTCATTGTCACAGCACATCTGATTTTGTGTGAAAATTACTCTTGTTTTTCAGTTCCCCTTTTACTGGGTCTGCATGACTAGATCAAATATAACTTTAAGGGGAATGTGCATAATACATCAAAGCAAAACATGTTTTAATATTAATTTCATATATTATATTTTATGTATAATAATAAAGAATGTGAGCATTTTAGTTGATCTTTACATGTCAAAAGTGTTTTCAGAGTTAAAACAATCCACTGGAAGAGAAAATGTCATTAAATTTTGATTTCTGTACATCTCTCTGCTTTAATATGTTGACATTTCACTGTGTCTCGCTTCAGTAGTCCCTTAATCAAGGTATATATAGTGATTTTAATTGTTTGTATAAAACCATCTTGGTATCCATGGCACCATTTCTCTGCTCTTTTCCAGAATTCTTCCAACTGCTTTTTGTTTCAGGTGATGTAGTTCCTACATGTCTGCCCTGTATTTTATGTGCTGCTGCACTGGAGAACTGCTAGCACCCAATTTCATGATGTTTAACTTGTGAATAGTTGCTAAAATTGTATCTTCTGCACTCATCTCAAGCTGAAAATTCAGAGCACCTCACCTGTGAGCATGAGGAATATCAAGGAGTTTTATCTTTCCTTTTGGTTATTCTCCCACGATATGCATGAGATGTTAATCAATTTAATCTCATTTCATAATCTTCCATCTACATTTCTGACTTTAATAGGTTGTCCTACATTATTTAGCTGGTGCTTGCAACACTGGATTGCTTCTCAAGCATGATTTTATGTCTTTTTGAATATTTCCAACTGATATAGAACTGATGAGAAGCTGAAACTTTCATGTTCTTGGCTGTAAGTATTTTGCAAATACTCTGACAGAACAGGTAAAAATGTTGTCACCTAGCAACTAATAGCATTTTTTTCCCCCAGTATATATATGATTTTTTTTTTTTCTTCTGGAATTGACTATAGAATTTCCACCCTTTATTTTCACTTGCATGTTTTGTAAGAAAATGAGAATGTGTTCTTAAGATTTTTAGAAATGAAAATTCAGCTGGCTGTTAAATTATAGTGCTAAGAAATATCCTGTGGTTATTACAGTCAATAAATCAACATCTGTATTCTCTTGGTATCTTTGAAAATGATGACTGTGAAAAAATTCCAGTAAACATGCATTTTTCCTGTGCAATATGTGGGGCTCTGAGGGAACTGAGTTCCCTTTCTTTTGTACCAGGGAACAATTTTAGGGGCAGAGTATTGTCCAGCACACTATCAGTATTTTTATTATTGTTCTGGAAACAGCAGTGAATAAAAATCAGGTAGAAAAAAAGCTTTCCCAAAACCTTAATTGCTTATATTATTCTCTAAGAAGATCTAGCAGGATATGCACTATTTTTCTTCGTCATTAAAGTCAAAGAATTTTATGTCAATTCCCAATTACCCAGTTTAGGAGCACAGGCAGAAAGAGCAGACACCACCCCAGGGGAAACCTGTCACTCTGCTCTTGCATTCTTGAAGCAGTCAGATTCTTTACAGGAAGGCACTAGAATTCCTATCTGGCCAATTTTTAATTAAATACATATTTTAATTTTTTTTTTTCCCCAGTCCTAGATGATGCATTTCACTGTATATCTAAATCTTTGTTTTGCTTGTTTGTTTGTTTGCTGTTTCTCATCTCAACTAGGCCACTGCTGTCTTTGTTCTAATCCAACTGGTTTTTTGAGTTGTGTTAGTGATCTGCATAGGATTAGTCTGATTTCAAAAGTAATTTCTTTCAATTCCCCAGATTAACTACATTTTCAGTTACTTTTTAATGAATTAGTAGGAGACATGAGTGTCTGCTTTAAAAATTAGAAGTATCTGACTCACCTTTTCACTGTAATGTTTATTGCTTTTCTCTGACAAGTGTCTTTTTAATGTTTTCTACAGGAACCATTTTTTATATATTCTTCACCACTTCCATTGAAACATTTATTAAATAATAAGTGGTTAGAACTGGACACATGTTTATGAATGAAGCCATATGAAGGGTTTGAAAAAGCCATGATTAAGGAGTATGTTTTCCATAGGTGTGTGCATACAGGTATATATCACCCACATCACCCAATACCTGTTAATGATGAGGTTCACTGGCTTTTCACAAGGATGCTTTTTTGTTCTTGAGACCATTTGTCTGTTTGTACTCATCCTAGGACTTTGCATCATTCCTCTCCATATAGATCAGTGGGCATTTTATGTGCATTACATTTGTAATTTTGGGCTGAGGAAGGAGCCCTTCTGTTTCTTCCTTTGGCCAACACTGAGCTAAATGATTTTCAGTTGAGGAAAAATTTTCCATTTAATTTTTTCCCTTTATCTTGATCAATAATAAACACATTAGTGGGATTAATTTGCTATTAAAATATTTCTCCTGTTATGAGAAGCAGTGTCTTTTTCTTACTGTTTTTTATAACTTCTAACTGATTTTTAGTCTGTGATAGGAGATGAGAGGATGAGAGATTTCACTATCTTATTTGCTTTTAGAGCAACAGGGCTGCAGCAGTGAATGTGCTTGAGGTTTCCCTTGCCTTTGGCCTTTTAAAGTGTTTGAAGTCTGGTCTGTGCCAGGTTGCATGATCTGGATATTCCCATGAATTATCCCCAGATCTGATCAGCTCTGCAGGCAACACAGGAGTTACAGGACAAGCACAGGAGTTACAGGGCAGGACTGCAGAGGGTCCTGTTGGACAGAGATGCAGGTGTTGAATGGAGATGCAGATACAGAAGGCAGAGATCTGCACTATTTGTTTGCAGTCATCAGTAGCTGCAGTTTGTAGGTGCTGCTGTTTGCCAGTCCCACCTGTAGTCTCATACTCTACCTTCTGGAAGGAGAAATATTCATCATTATGTTCCTTTCCTAGTATAACTTTCAGAGCCCTAAACATGCCAGAGTTCCAGGTTAAATATCTGTGAACTTTTTAAAGAAATTCAGCATGCAAATAAACAGCAGGATATGGCTCATTAGTAAATGTTTGTGAGGCAAAGCAACTCTTTTAAACTCCTTTTTTAGAGAAAATTGTTGCAGAATACAGATGGGTATTCAATCAATTTGATAGGCCCTTATATAATCCCTGACTAGACTAATGCTGTATGGCTAGACTTGTTTTCTGATGCACCTTGCTGGGCAGTTTAGGCTATTTGTTCAGCTTTACTCCTTCTAATGTGGGTCAAAGTTAGTCCAAAGTCAAACCCTGGCTGCTATTTCATGTTGTTTTATCCCCCCATCCATGCTAGTGCAGGCTGTAACATCTCTTTTCCAGACTATTTTAGATCAATCTGCAGCTAGCACAGCTTGTCTCTGTGACTGAGCAGATGTGTTTCAACAGGATGGAGCTCTGCAGAATGATCCTAAAATTCTGGTTTTTGTGTAGCTTTAGTCACTGCTGGCTTTTCACTGTGCCATCTGCATTGCCATCACGCAGAAGTCAGTGTGGCGCTGGGAACTTGCTGATGCTGCTCTTTCTGGCTGGAGCAGAAACAGAGCTGCCAGTTTGCTCTGCATTTTGCTGACTTTGTCATCCTTACTCAGAGCAACAATATGGATTTCTGGGACAGTTTTAGGAGCCAGCAGATGCACGGGGGAGCTGTGTGTGCACCCAGTAAAAGGAGAGAACCCGTGCTGACGATCTTAGAAATAAGCAGCAGCTCTGCCCCTTCTGATTTCAGTGCTTCCCCTTCTGCAACATGGAGTAAGAAACTCCAGCTGTGTACATCCCTGCTGTGCCCCAGCTGCTTTAGAGAGCAGGATTTTACTTAATTTTTACTTCATATCTCCAGCTGTTTATAACATCAGCAAACTTTCTCCCCAGCCCTGACAGACTGTAACAAACCAATGGACAGAAGTCCAACCACCCTCTCACATCTCTGAAAAAGAAGAGACCAGGACCAACTTTTGAGGCATTGTTTTAGAATTCAACTTTTGAGGCATTGCTTTAGAATTCAGCCTCATGAAAGTTTGACTGGAGTTCATGCATTTGCCTTTTGATGTGTTTGCCTCCTCACCTGCAGTGGGGTGGAAGGATCATGGTTCTGCCATGGGTGGCACAATCCCTCTGGAAAGGACTGAAATGTTGCTAAGCAGTGATGCTTCCTTTTTCCCTGTCTGCCCTGTTTAAGTGAGTTAGGAAGCATGATGCAGCCTTGCTGTTTTTGGCTGATATTAATGGACTGAGAGAGAGTCCTGCTTGAGCCTCACTTCTTTCTGTGCCAGTTAGCTCAACCCAAAATCCACATCCCTCTTGCTTGCCCATGCTGAGACCCTGTTGGCCCTCTCTTAAAAACTGAAGAAATGAACAGAGTAGCAAATTCTGCTCCATTGTTTCAGATGCTTTAGGTAAACCCCAGAAATATGTGACTGCAAGACAGTGTAAAATTTAATTTAATGGCTTGGAGACACTCACTGGAGCGTTGTTGCCTTTTCCTGGATTTATCTCATTCCTGTGCACACATTCAAGTACTGCACTTCTGTCTTTTCATTGCTGCCTGAAACCAATAAAACAATCTGTCCCTGAAGATAATGAAGTACCTCTTGGAAGCCAAAAAAAAAAAAAAATCACCCAATATCAGTTGTGTATGTTGCTGATCCCCAGCAGAGTTGTGATACCATAAGAACATGTGCCAGGTGGAACCACTGGTAAGTCAGGGAAAACAGCACCAAGGGCACAGGTGAGGCCAAGGCTCCACATACAATTTTCAAAAAAGCAAATAGAGTAAACCTAGTGGTCCTTTTTTGCCTCATTTCTATAATTTGTGGAGTGGTTTTTGGAGTTGGACTTGGATTCTTGTGGGTCCCTTTCAAGTCAGAATATTCTGTGATGTCTGATATATTTGATTTTGTTGGAGCTGCAGGAGACTACATGCTTCTGCTGCTTTCAGTTTCACATCTCTCAGTAATAAGAGATGTTTATTGAGGTATTGATTGTCCCGGTACATTTTTACATTAAAAAATAATATACCAAATTCATTCTGAAAAACACAGAATACAAAATGAATAGTTTTCTTTGACCAGTGTTGCCAAGAAAAGATTAATATTTTTTATAACATGTTGATTTGTTTGAAACATATAATTGTTTGACACAAAAAATATCTTGTATTAACCCTTGTCATAAAATTCAGGGTTAGCTCTGATTTAAGATATCTATTAAATGAATCATATTATAAGAGGATTTTTCCTCTACAAGGAACCCTAGATATTTTGTAGGCTGAGCTATGTTGTGTTGAATAACTCCCAGACACCCCACAGGTAGTGTGGAAGATGTTAAGACCTTAATATGTTTCATTTAATCTTAATCTAAGTAAAAAATAAAAGTGTTATCTAACATATCTTTTAAATCAAATTAATTTTATAAGTTATGGAATGCAGCACAGTTGGAAGTGTCATTTTAGTGTAACTTGTGGACAGCTGAACAGTACAGATTGTGATGAATTGATCCTGCACAGAACTGCCCTTTCCTGAAAAGAAAATAATCTATAAATCTCAGTGAAGGCCAAATCCCATTTGGGCTGTCTGGGGATTATATCAGCCTATGGTCATCTGATCTTGAGAGAATTCTGCTCAGGTGAGCTGGAGATGATAGCAGTGTGACCTGCTTATGATGTTATCAACTATCCTGAGTCTTGCATAATCTAAAATCCCAGATTTAGGCACTGGGAATATATCAGTATATTTTCATTCCTGTAGAACATCTGAAGAAATAAGTGAAAGTAAACACAGACATTAAATTAACATGATTTTGTTGCTAAGGTAGCAAATTTCAGATCTCTGTGGGAATACTGCTCCACATGTAGCACAATTCACAAGTATTAAAGAAATCCTTTTATGCAGTCATTTAGCTACATGAGCATTACATAGAGTTGAGATGAGTGAGTGGTTTAGCAAGAAATTCATATTCAGCATGAAGACACTGACAGCTCTGTGACAGCTGGAATTTATAGGGAATCATATTCATGAGCTGAGCTATGTACTGGGAAGGCATGATGACAACAGAAGACACAGCTTCTCTTTATTTGTTCCTCTCTTCCATCCAGGTTCTCTCACCTTTTGCCATATCATTCAACCACTTGTCAGGGCTTCATTAAAATCATAAAATAGGCTTAGCACTGATGAGTTTTAACAAACAAATGGTGCACATCATTGAATGTGATGCCTTGGCCAGGAGAGGGACTTGAGAAAAATGTTTTGATATTTGCATGGCAACTGCGCAAGGGAAAGTGGCTGATATTTCAGGGTGTTGCTTTCTTTAAAAACAGAATTCATATGTCATTCTATGTACTTACTCTAATTGGAGAGAACACTACAAAAACTAAATTTCACAGAATTTGGGAGGAAGAAGCAGGAGAAAAAGAATATAGAGATGGCTTTAATGACCCCAACCAAAGCAGGAAATACACGTTGTGCCTCTGATCAGAGGATGAAGAATAGGCTGGGGATTGTTAATGTGTTTTCTGGAAGTAGACAAGTCCAATGTACCTTGATCAGGCATATTTTATCTTCTTATTTTTATAGCTTGCATGCAGACATTTAGTGGTTTGTCTCCAGATTCAGGAAGAAACTCTGTCAGACTGGTGAGGAAGGGGCTGGGATTGGAAGCAGGATTTCCCATTATATCAGCTTGATGTTTCCATGTTGAAACATCATTTAAACCATCATATTGGGGTTTAAAGTCACCCTGAGGTTACATATTCTTATTCAGTTCACCTGATTGTGAAAACTTCCAGGATGAAATTATAGCAGCACTATGAAAAGTCTGGTTTTATTCACAGATGGAGGATGATGGATCCTGAAAAGTGGATGGCAACATCTGGGCAAGGCAAGTCTTCTGAACAGTCTCTGTATTGCTACATCCCAGGTGATAACTGGAAGAAATACCATCTATTTATTCACTGAATTATAGCAAATTTCTGACTCCAGATAGAATTCTTTCCGAATCATTGCATTTTACCTGAGCATTTTCTTCCATAAAATGATCTGGACATTATCAACTAATGCCATTATTTTCATTATTGCTTCAAGAGATTAATGTTATATGACTTCTACATCTAGTTAACAAATGTGGCATTTACAAGGCAGAAGAGGACAGGCAAGACAGGACAGGACAGAGAAAGGGAGATTGTGAAGAACAGCATTTGATGAGAAGGATTTCATTTTAATGGTCTCCTTTTTGTTACACTTGTATTATTGTCTGTTACAACTCAGCAGACATCACTGTTGGGTAAATGCTATAATTCAGCTGATGTGGCTCTATCTGTGAATGTTTCTTCCCTGCCATCCTCCTTAGCACAGTAGTTTTTTTTTCATAGGTTACAATAAAACTCTGGAACTAAAATTGCACACAAACTTAGCAGCACAGATTGCTTTCTACTTGCTAATTTACAATCTTGAAATGATAATAGGTGGAGCCTAGAACAGATGTGGTGCAACTGTGGAGGATAAATGGAATATGAATAGAAGGTAGGACCTGGTTTTGATTAGATTTGTACTTCCATAGATCCAGAACATTTCCTCTCTTTTGTCTGGAGGAAGACTAAAATCTGTCTGGTATTATGTTCTTTGATCAGGTGTTCCAACCAGGTAACTGGACACTTTCTTGACAGGCACAGTGGCCAGACTTCTTATTTGTATGCTGAGACCATTTCTTAAAACATTCTATAAAGGTTAAGAATATGGCAAATAAGGCACCAAGGAAGATGAAGACTAGCCCGGCACCTAAAGAGTATAATATGATATCATGTGGATTATTAGACAAGAATATTTGGAGAATTGTTTAGAAGACTCTGTCTCCCACTAGTAGCAGACAGTAGAAGACAGACAGAAAACTGCTGAAGAAAAAATGGCATTCTGCCATTTCCTTACAGGATAACCAGGTTGCCTATGTTGTAAATGTCATTCCCAATTAACTTTGAGTTCTCAAAATGTGCATTATTGTAACATGATTTCATCATGCCATGGTCTACCAAAATCAAGCCCTTTTATACATGAGTATGTAAAAGAGAGGTTGGTACACATTATGTGGGGGAAACCTTTGAGGAAAATACATCTTTTATTTTTTTGTTGTCTTACAGATGTCTATTAAAACACTCATCCCATCTCAATTTCATCTTTACATTTATAAATTAGTGCAAATCTCACTTAAATAAACTGCCCTAACTGGATTTTCACTGTGCGCCAGAAGCAAAGGTCCAGAAACCATCCACACTGAGAGATCAGGTGGGAGCAGCGAGGTTGTCAAAGGTTCTCAAGAATCAGCCTTTGTGGGGGAGTTTTAAGCCAAATCCTCTGCTCTTGTATCTCTTATTATACCACTGGGATTGTTCAATTCATGTCTATGTATTCTCTATGGGAAACTACAAAAAAAGTAGGAGAGATCTCTGTATTACAGTAATAAACCTATTAGGCTTCTTGCTACTAAATATGACTATCATGTCTAATCCCTCCCAGGAGGTCAAGGATAAAAGGGTTCCTTCATTTTAAAGCTCTATTTGTTCAGGCTAGTTGGGTAGAGGAGGGCAGTATCATCACTTCAAAAGGGGTTTGGACAAACACAGCAGGCAAATCTGTCTTGGTTGCATCTTCTTGTGTTGTTATCAGGCTAGGAGAGTGGTGAAAAGGATGTAGCAACAATACTTCCCTCAGGCAGAGGAGGAGCAAAAAGCCCTTTATTAAAGAATCAAACTACATTTTTATAGACCAGATTGTGGAACTGAGAACAGACTCAATTCCATTGGTGCAAGGAAGGTAACAGCCCTGGTAAACCTGCTTTCACAAAAACATCACATCTCACATGCATCCAGCAGGTGCTTAATCATTGTTATAATTCTTTCTCTCATGTTTTCCTTGAGCAGTTTGAGAAATTCCAAGCCTGCTTTTTCCCTGGCTTTCACCAGAATCCCACATTCTTTTTCTGCGGTGAAGGGCAGGGTCTGGTCAACTGAGGAGGCAAATTGATACCTTCAACAGGATCAAAAATTTTGCTGTTACTCCCTCATTGGTATTTTGTATTTCTCTCCTACACAGGGATCTCTCTTCCCCTCTGGACAGGTGAGTGTAACACTGGGGTAAGCACTCAGCAGGTTTATATCAGTAGGTGTGTACTAAGATTTGGATTTATACTGTGCTTCCTGACTATGAAATTTGTTTGGATGGTCTGGGAATCAGGGAGCTTTCCTCTGTTAACAATCTGTGTATAACAGAGGTCTCTAGTCTGGTGTGCTCAGCACAGCCTGGGCTCACAGGCAGCTGCAGTGGTCACAGCTGCTCCCAGTCCTTCCACCATTAATCAGGATGGAGCACTCACAGGGCACAGAGAGAACGTGAGCTTCTGATAAACCTGTCAAGACCTGAAAAACTAAGGAATGAAGGGACCAAATCTGAAATTATCCTTTCTTGGGACCTGGAGGATTCAGAGAGTTCATCACTCCCACCTTCCTGATTTTAGTTAATACATTGTCATGTCAAATTTGTGTAGCAGAGTTGGCACTGAAGAGAAGTCTTTGGGGTGATCTCACTGAGACCTTCTAGTGCCTGAAGTTTTAAATGGAAAGAGACCAGGTTTAGGTCAGATATTAGGGAAAAAGTCCCTTAAAGGACTTCTTGTGGTGAGGCTGCCCAGGGACATTGTGGATGTCCCATCCCTGGAAGTCTTCAAGGTGAGGCTGGGTGGGGTTTGATCAACCAGGTCCATTTGAAGGTGTTCCTACCCACAGCAGGGAGATTGGAATTAGGTGACCTTCAAGTTCCCTTTCCCACCCAAACTATTCCTTGATTCTGATTCTATGAAAGCACCCTGGTAGCCACTTAGCAGGTCTTTATGAAAGGTAAGGATTGATCTACAGAGATCTACCCAGAGCAGCATTTTAAACACTCCTGTTTTTCAGATGTTGAATCCCTTCTCTAATTATAAATCATGTGAGAAGTCCTCAGCTGGGAAGATTGTGAAGAGCATGTCAGCTTGTTAGCTGAACCATCCGAGGCAAAAATTCCCTTAAATCTGATCTAAGTAATCAGAAACTTATTTCCACTTGATTCTGTATGTCTGTGTCTTCATAATCCTTTTTTTGTCTTGAATTGCCTTATTTTGAATTTGGATTTTCCTTGTTTCATAACCTGAGTTAAAGACAATTTCAGATAACTTATCTTCCACAGATCTGACATTACTTAAAATCTCAACATTGGAAAATATTAGCAAGGGCTCAAATCCCCAGATTATTGCAAATATTCAAAATATGTTAATCTGTGTAAGTAGCAGGTCCTTAGAGTTCTCCAGTGGTTTCTATTAGTCAGAGATTTCTTTGACAGACCATAAAGCAGCAGCAGAAAATGCTATTTCTCATGTTCTCCTTCAGCAGTGGCAGGATATGCTCAACAAAATGCGAGCTGCTGCTTTTGGGAAGCCTGAGCTGCAGCTGAACCTTGCATGGATGACCCTGTCCTGTGCAGTGGCACCACCATCATGTGTCTGGTGGCCCCAAAAAATCCTTGTCACAGCCATCACTGTCACAGACAGACTGCATGCATGCAAGCTTCAAAGTATGAAACTCTTATTTGTTTTTTCTTTTGAGGACAGGGAGGGATTGCTCAGACAAGGGAGGACTTGAGACACTCTCTCTAGATTTTATGTCTGCTATTAATTATATGGATTTCTGTTGTTGTTTAATATGAAAAAGCAAATTGAGCTATGAAAAGATGGGGAGAGGGGATTTAAAAACTGTACCAGGAAGGAAAATGTTTCTCTTTTCTGTTTCTGTCTAACAAATCTCCTACTACCCGTGGCTCAGCAAGGCACTTCTGCAGCTGTTGGTATTTAGTAGGCAGCTGCTTGATATTATAATTTCCAGCAGCCTGCTTCAGAGACACTCTTGCTGCAGAAAGAGATATGGGAAGTCATTAGCCAGCTTTTATTCCTCAAAGTACAATGCAGAGGACAGAGTTGGCTGGGATTGTAGTGGTAGCAGTTACATGTGTTACAGACCTATAGTGACATCAGCTCTAAAAGTTATATTACATTATAAAAGGATATTACATGCTTGATCTCTGATTTTAATAAAAAAAAGTGAAAAAAAAATTATTTTAGACCTCTAGATTTTAAAGTCTACAGCCATACTCATGACCCCAAAACAGAGGCCCTGTTATCAGCAACAAGTGCTCTTTGATTGTTTGTTGTTCACTTGTGTGTTCTAATCTCAAATATGAGTTGATAACTCCAGGCTCTGAAGTGCCTTGCTTGTGTAGTACCTACAGGCATGCTTCCAACTCTTGCCTCCTGTATCTTGCAGGGGTGTGTCCCTCATAACCAGATCCTGTACATCTCAAATCTCTTCTCAGTGTGGATGGTGTGCTGCAGGATTTGCCTTTGTGCAGTCAGAGCAGACTTTAACACAAGCAGGCAAACAGACAGCAGGTAACCTGCTGTGCCTTGGGGACCTCAGCTTTTGACAGAAACAACTGTTTCAGAAGATTCTAGGGTTTTGGTCAAAGGCTGAACTTGGATCATCTGGATAAACTTTCCAACCTTAGTGGTTCTGTGATTCTATAATTCCATACTCCACAAGTTTGTGGTCTCTGAAGAAAAATGTCAGAATTTCTGATGTCCAGTTGGTGATTTGAGGTACTGGGATGCAAGAAGCACATGCAGGTCATAAAAAAGGCAACTACAGTCTTAGGAGGAGAGAGAGGAAGATTTGGGTGATGATGGGTTGACATTGCCAGTTTCCTACTCATGCTCTGGTTACAGACATCTTTCTCCTAAAAAGTCATCTTTAGGGAGAGATGAAAGAAACAAAACCTATGGTAGAAGCTAAAGGAGTGTCAGGAACACTGACAGCCAAAATGGGTTGGGAAAGAACAAATTTTCAAACCCAAAACTCAGTGTAATAACCCCACCTGAACAAGGCATTTACTTACAGAGTGGAGAAGCCAGAGCTGTCTGAGGTGAAAGAAAAGAGTTACTGGGCAAAATGGGATTAAAGTAAATCAAAGCTTTGGGAGGAATATGTCTAACCTCATGCTCCCAGCTGCCTACAACTGCTCAGAAGGGAAATTCATTTGAGTTAATGAGTCTTGTGCCATCTCCATTCCCATTATATTCAGGGTTCAAAGGACTAAAATAATCTGAGATTAGAGACATTTTGCCAGTTTTTAAACTCAACTGATATTACTGTGACTGTGCTCAGAAAGAAAGAAATTTTATATAATTTCTATGGTGAAAATTACCAGTCTTACACAAGGAGGAAACCATCCTTTGGCACTATGCTAATTAATGCCCTGAAAAGAATAAATGCAAGAAGGAAGCCCCAAATCTAAATCTTTCCCTTCTGAACTTGAGTACTCCTGCCCTGAATCCTGAGCTGATTCATCTGTTTTCTCAAAAGGAAGACAAGAATGTGGACAAGTTTTTTTAAAAATTTTCAGTTTATCACTTATTTACATCAGTTGAAATTGAAAATATCTGTGGGGATAATTTTAGATGTTTGAAGTTTCATATGCACGATTTTATGTAAGCTTTTTTTTTTTTTAAGATAACTGATGAAAGAGTAACATGTAAATGCTGCTTAGTGCTTGGATTCTTTAATGTTTTGCTGGAAAATGAACTAGGAAGTAAAAAAATCCTAGTATGTCCTGTGGCAGAAGAGAATTGTGACAGCCTTCTTAGAGATTTCTTCAATTTATTACCTGCGCAGTATAATCTGATGTGGTGGTGTAGAGTATTACTTTTTACACTGCAATGTTGTAATCTTACAAAGATTTGAACAAATACCCACTACAATATCTGATAGATCTTGCATAGTTCAAAGACCACAGCTGGAACTACTCATTGTGGACATAATTGATATTTGATGTAATTATTGATTAATTCTGTTGAACCATCATAATAAAGTGGGAAAAGATTATAAAACATTATGTGATGGGAACAGTTTGACTGTATGAAAAATGTTTCCAAAGCTAAAAATAGCAAGTTACTATTAGAAGCAGAGACAGTTAAAGAAAATGAACCAAATCAGAACAACAAACACAATATATTATCAAAATTCCAAATTAACAATCACCTTAGAAACAGAAAAATGCCTGGTAGCAGATGAAGAAGGGAGCTAAAGTCTGTGATAAAAAACCCCCTAACTGTGACATAATCTTACTTACACAGCCATCTACAGGTGCACTGCTGTGCAGAAGGGCAGGAGGCTCGACCTCTGCTCTGTGTGGGACACCTAAGAGGGTCATGCCCTTTGTGTTCATGGGGACAGTCTGGGTGGTTTCAGCAATATTTAAGTGCAAAGTCAACAGGCTCTGCCTCGATGAGGAACACTGACTACAATTTTCAGTCTAATAGATCATGGCAGATTATAGGGCAGCAGAGGGACAGAGGGAGAAGAGCAAGGATGCATAATGCAGCTGCTGGGAATATAGGAAGCAGACATCACTGGCAGCTGCTTAATTACATTTTGCCAGTTTTCACTATAAACCCCATCACTTCTCTCTTTTCCAGATGATTGTTAAGGGGCTGAGGGGCCTGAAGGTATTTTTATGAAGAATTGGAAGAAAGCAGGAGAGAAGTGGAGGGGACTGAAGGCAGCACGTAGGAGCTGCTTGCTGTGGCATGAGCTCGTGCTGTGCCAAGGGTGTGCCACTTTGCCAAGAGCTGCCTGGGCTGTGGCAGGGCCTGCCAACAACAGGTCTCAAGCCTTAAGTCTGGGTTGGTTCTCTGAGCAATCAGGAGAGAAAGAAAGGCAAGTGAGACTCTTGATCTTTTCACAGTGGGAAGTAGTTCCTGCTGTCCTTGAGCATCCTGCAGTTTCTTTTGTCTCCCTGGTGAGAACTTGTGTCATTGTAGGTCAAAAGTTACAAGGTCGTTCTTTTGAGGCTCTGATTTTGGGGAAGTAAATAGTTATCAAAAATGTCTGAATTTTCTGTTGCAGTCTGTCTCCTGTTAAAATCTATTAGTCTCTGGCTATGTATCATGGGGTTGCTGCTCAGAACACAGAATAGGAGGCATCACCTCATCTTTCAAACATGGCTTTAATAAGCATAAAGAGCCACCCTCAACTGACAGTGGGAATGACAGTTAAAAAACCCAAACCCTCACTTTTGCAGTTTGCTGTGTTCTTCTCCCTGTTACTTAACACACAACTCTGTGTGTGGATATAATAGGGGATAAAACCCCTATGCAGTTCTAGAAGTGATGGTGAATATTAGCTGAATATAATAAAAGCATAAAATCTAAATTACTACAATTTTAATTTCAGTATCTGGAGATAGACCTTCCTATTACCCTAGTCAAGAAAACTAAACCTACTCTTTATTAGATAATTTGTATTTTCATGCTTGCATTTCTTCTCAGAAAGGAGGCAGGGTAAAATGACCTAATCCATTTTACTTGAGCAAAAGAAGAGTGCAAAGCACCAGAAAGGAAATTTTGGGAAATTGTTTTGTTTTTTAAAGGAACCAGCCATAATTCACAAGAATAGCATGTTTTCCCCAAAAAGTTTAGAAAAATAATAGTGTTGTTTAGAAGGCAGCTGTATCATGAATTGAGAGGACTTACTGCCTTCACAGACTGAGACCTGACACCTCCTAACCTGAACAGGATCACACTGCAGACTGCACTTTAAAGTAAATAAAAGCAAGGGAAGAGATTGAGATGCTGAGAGAAAGTTGGACTTGTGGAACAGGAAACTCTTAAGGGCAAAAAGAGCTGAGCCTTAGAACGAAGCTCAAATAACCTACAGAAACTGTCAGGGCAGTCTGTGATCTGTGTGTATGTGCCAAATTGGATGAACTGCATGCTGCAAAAGTGAAACAGAAGGTGTTTAAGCTTCCTAAGCCTCACACTAAAAAAAAAAAAGAAATCTGTTAAGGCATAGCACACTGGCAGCATCTCATCCCTCAGAGTCATGTGCTTGCCTAGAGCTGCGTGGGACTGGAGCAGCTACCTGGGCAGCATGAGGCTCTGAGAGGTGTCAGCAAAGTGAATTGCTGCATCCTGACTCTGTGAAGGGGTTTTTGGAAGCTGTCACAAGCATGAGCTGCCAACAAGCCAGCAGGGCACGGCAGCACTGTTTAGGAGTGTGAGCACAAAGTGGTACCTTGTTGTGTGGTGTTTCAGGGTACACAGTGATTCTCAGCTGTGCTGCACTCAGATGGAGGTCTCAAAGGAATGTAAAGGACAAAGCCCATGTTTCATGCATTTAAAAAAAATAAAGTCTTGCTAAAGCTTGCTAAGTAGGTCTGAGTCTTCTGATAAATATGAGAAACTGTGCCATGACCTCAATTTACTCTTGCATTAGCATCAGGAAAAATGAGTCTTACCCAGTAAATGCTAAGGCAAGAGGAGGACTGCAGTTCATCATGGCAGCAACAGACAGTCCTAAATGACAAGTATCCCACCCCAGGGCTAAAGGCTGCTGCCTCCATCTCCCACTTTCTGACTGCCTCTGTCACTGCCTTGCTGATGCTGACAATGAGAGTGCCTGTAAAGAGACACAGCTGGTGCTTTGCCTTTGCAGCACTGACTGCAATCCAGATGACATGGCTGAGTTTTCAGGCACCTGGCTCAGTACATCCCTATCACAACACTCCCACTATGCTGTGTTGTTGTTCTCTGTCAAGAGCCAACAATATGTACCTCGCTCATGATTATTTATCACATCAGCAGAATTTACCCCTCCAAATTTAGCTCCATCATTGTTCATAGCCTCTCTAAGGACAGGCAACCTCACACCCAGCCTGCCCTGAACTGACAGGTGTCTCCTCTGTTGCTCATTTTTTGGATAAATTTGGTAAGTTAGACATTAGGATTATAGGTGGAAGGGTTCAGAAGTTTGCAGGCAGAATTGGCCAGATGGGAAGAAAACTGGTTAATGGTTGAACAGCATATGCTGCTGCCTCAGGGCTTGACTTACCAGTATCTGCTCAGAACAGTTCAATAATCACACCTCCCGGAGAGGGACAGAAATCCTTTCCTCTTTACAACCCAGGAACTGCTGCAGATGCTCTTTATATTGTAAGGAATGCTTTCAGTAATACCATTGAGGAGGCCTGGGTTGTTTGCTGCTACAGAGCTGTTCTTTGCCTTACCCTGTGTTCAGTTGCACAACTGTTCCCAAAGTAAGCTGGGATGTATTCACTCAGCAGGTACCCTTTCTTTTTCTAAAAAAAAAGCAGGTTTAGCAGGTGAGAGTGTAGAAAGTTAGTGTATCTATGTTGCAAGAGAAAATACTAATTCAATATTCAGGTTGAGAATTTGGCCATTTGAAATGGCCTCAATTTGCACCAGGGATGGTTTAGACTGGATATTAGGAATTATTTTTCGTGGAAAAGATGGCCAAACATTGGAACAGGCTGCCCAGGGAGGTGGTGGAGTGACCATCCTTGGAAATGTTCAAAAAACATGTGGATATGGCACTTGAGGTCATGATTTAATGGTGAATATGGTGTTAGGCTGGTGGTTGGACTTGATGATCTGAAAGGTCTTTCCAAACTTTAGCTATTCTATGATTCTGGATTGAAGAAAACTGCAAAATGTCAAGAGCCATAAGTAGGGTCAATAACTAGCCTAAGGAAGTCCTGTTTCTGAGGATTGTTTCATAATCCCATTCATTTCCTGTTGAAAGGTAAGATTTATGATGGCTGCTTCCCAGTCTTGCAGGTCAAGGCATGGAAGCTTCACTATCCTTAAATCAGAAGTGATTGAAATTTTGTTCACACCTTACCTAGCAGGGACCTAGACAATGCTTGTGCTACAGCACTGCTGCAGTGCCCCCTTCTGAGTTTTCTTGCATCCAAACAACCCCAATGATTTACTGATTTCTTCAAGAGGATTTTTTTCCACATTTTTTTCTTTTTTATCACTGTCCTCTGGGCTGTCTGCAGAGGGTTTTTCCCTATCACTTGTTTCAGGCTGAGCAATGTAACAGACTAATGCCTCTTCTATGCAAGTTAGTTTTCTGATTTTACTTTTCACTACCATGTCTGATGTTGCTGACTTGTCTATCATGAGCCTGTGAACTCTTAATGCAGTTGAATGATGTGGCTTGACATGACTGTAATAAACTGGCAATCTGACAGAAGCCACATGGTTATCAAAACTGGGGCTTCAAATAATATATGTAGAATCAAAATATAGGAAGGTTTTTAAAATGTCTACTAGACCTTTTAAAGAAAATTCGAATTAACAACCTATCCTTTCAGCTGGAAGGAATGGCAGAACTGAGAAGACAATGCCTTACTTAATTTACATTGCAGAAAAAAGATAATGACTTTTTTTTTTCACTTGAAAAGGCAGAGGTGGATAAAAAAAGTAGATTGAAAAATGCCTGAAGAATCTTGAGAGTATTTGACACATCTTTCTTTTTAATTTCAGTTCACTCTAACATTAATATACTATATTCCTTTGGATAAAGAAACAGATTAAAATGGGGGGTTGCAAAGATGGATCCTTTGAAACTCCTTTTAGATAGCATTCATGCACATGTTCTCTCTGTATATCAAGATCCTAGCTCTGTAAAGGGATACCTACATTGGAGACAGCCTTAGGAATGAGATTTTCTGCTGTAATGGTTGAATAGATATCCCAGACGTGGCTCTTCAAAGTGCTGTTCTGGCTCAGAGCTCTTCAGTTTTTGAACTGAATATCAAGAAGCATTTAGCAGATGTGCAGTCAAAGCACAGTTCAAGCAATCAGTGATCAATCTCTTTGCACCCAGACATCACCTGTGTAAAGAGCAATAATGAACCAAGAGTAGAACTGTGGGGAGCACTCCCCCACTCTACAATCCACAGAGGTGTAGCACAGGTGAAGAGGGCAGCCTGGCAAAGGTTTATATCAGTTTGGTGATAATACAGCCTAATCCAGGATTGTGTTAAATGTTGTGGCTTCCCAGAACAAAAACATGGATTGGTGCAGGCCAACATGAGGAAAAATCTGACATAAACTTGGTTCAGCAGCATATGAAGGTTCACAGTGCCAGTTCCTGCCATAGTTCCCTTTCAAAGGGCATAAATCAGGAAAGGGGAAAAGGAAAGGCGCGGAAAGGCGCGGAAAGGAAAGGAAAGGAAAGGAAAGGAAAGGAAAGGAAAGGAAAGGAAAGGAAAGGAAAGGCAAGGAAAGGAAAGGTGCGGAAAGGCAAGGAAAGGCAAGCAAGGAAAGGCAAGGAAAAGGGAAAGGCAAGGAAAGGAAAGGAAAGGCAAGGAAAGGAAAGGAAAGGAAAGGAAAGGAAAGGCGGAAAGGAAAGGAAAGGAAAGGAAAGGAAAGGAAAGGAAAGGAAAGGCGCGGAAAGGAAAGGAAAGGAAAGGAAAGGAAAGGAAAGGAAAGGAAAGGAAAGGAAAGGAAAGGAAAGGAAAGGAAAGGAAAGGAAAGGAAAGGAAAGGAAAGGAAAGGAAAGGAAAGGAAAGGAAAGGAAAGGAAAGGAAAGGAAAGGAAAGGAAAGGAAAGGAAAGGAAAGGAAAGGAAAGGAAAGGAAAGGAAAGGAAAGGAAAGGAAAGGAAAGGAAAGGAAAGGAAATTGTATGGTCCCCTACCAGCTCTCACTCAATGTCAGGCCCGTACAGGACTTCTCTAGGGGAAGGGCTGCACGTGGTGAGTGAGACTGTGTTCAAACCTGTGGTTTGGTATCAGACATCCACATTTACTTCCCTTTGTGCTTTTGTGCCTCTCTACAAACTTCTTAAATTCCTTAAAGCTATTCATAAAGCACGCTTTAAGTGTGAAGTGATTTTGAAATAGCAGAGTGAGAACATAGGTAGCACAGAACACATAATTTGGCTATGGAAAAGCCCCAGGAATGATGGAGGAGGATAGAGCAGCATAACTTCTCTTAGGAATTGAGACCTTCTGTAGCATTTCTTTTAACCTCAGAATAAAAAAAGGTAATCCTTTATACTAGCGTGCAGTGAAATACAACTGTAGCTACAGAGCTGGTGTTATGTGAAGGAGCTGAGCTCATAATGCTAACCCTAAAAAAGGCAATATTTCACTAAGTTCCTGCAAATGTGTCCTGCTTTTAAGCTCCTTGGTTGAAGGATTATCTTTGCTCAAAGATCATCCTTGTTTTTAGTGTGGCCAACCCACATCATGAAAAAAAAGCATTAAGTAAGAAGCAATAACTGAGATAACATTCAGTTTTGTCTGTGATCTCCAAAAATAATATGACTAGGCTATTACAACAGCTATAATGGGGAATTTAGGAGTAATACAGGATAGAATATTTTCCACTCTGACGCCACAGTTATATAACCAAAAAGTATCTCATGTACATCAGTTGTCACAACAGTGAAGTCTTTTACACTGTGGAGATAATTTCCTACTTGGTTACTTTTATGCAGCTCTATTGCAATAAGAGTAAAATTGCTATTATGAGAAAAATGTACAGAATAGTTAATTATACTGGTCTGAGCCACACTGCAGCTGTTTTACATTGGTTTCTAGAGTCTAACTAACATTTAAAAAATGTATGCATATCTCATTATTCCAGCAAATCTGTTTTAAAGTCAACCTTTCTTTTCTGGGCATAGAGCACAGCTGGTTTTACAGGGTCTTAGCTCCAAACCCTCGTCATGCCTCCACTCCTGAGCCAAACTTCTTCACCATAACAAAGAAAAGGGCCAATACAATTCCTGTGTCAAAGATTGCTGACTCTCTGCCATGGCTGCCATGCCAAAAGCCATCCATCCACCGTCTTCACTCTTGTCACTCTTTGTTCCTCACACACTGAACTCCCCCTTCTCACAGCCTTTTTCTCTCTCACTGGCACCCTGTATTTTGCCTTCTCATCAGTTACAGATGTGGTTTAGTTTACTTCTGTGGATAATTTTTATATACCAGCCTTCATTTTATAACCATGACGTGTCACAATCCCACACTCATTTTCATGTGCCAGCATCACTCTGCTCTAGTTGAATGTTACCATATCACATTAAGTGCCTACTGAAAAATGCTTAGTCCAGTAAAATTTTTGAACATTGCACAATGTGAATATAAATTGAATATTGTATTTTAAAATATATATTATTAGATATTTTAAAAATACAAGAATACATTTTGAATATTATAGAATTAAAAGTTATATTTAAATAAGTGTATATAAATGTTATATAACATATAAATTTTATTCCAAGTTTCAGCATGAATTTGTTGAAGACTCAATTTCAGTATTCTGTCACAGAAAAGGAGTATAAACTATAGCATCATATTGTTTGGATCAAGTAATATAACTAAGATTAAATAAATAAATAAACTCTCCAAAGTGCTCTCTCTGGAAAACACACAGTTGAGCTGCTGAACAGCTATTGCCCAGCACTCATCTAAAAAGTTTTAGAGGCTTAAAAGGCTTTGTTTATTGTCATCTTAATTGCTTCTCATTCCTCTTTATGCCATGCACATGGAGTTATAACAATGGAATTATCAGACCAAATGGCATAATTTCTGCCTATGACAAAGCAGATTGTTTGGCAATACTAGGAAGAAAAGCTGTAAAGCAGTTGGAATATCTCAGTTCTCAGCTTTTCTTAAGACAATACAATAAGAAAATCATAGAGAGCTTGAAATGCTTTAGGACAGAGCTCAAGAAGAGATATTAGCAAGTTGCCATTTCTTGACATCAATCTGGAAAGTGCAGTGAGAATTTTTTGTGCTGTTGAAACAGTGATTAGTGGCTATTTCATCCCTCCATTTATTGTTTCTCTGTTAATAAAGGGATGATATCAGTACCATGAAATGACAGTTTCCAGCCACAGCATAAACCCTGAAATGCTGGAATGTCTTAAAAAGCAGGAGGCTGTGGCCTTGTAACAAGTTTCCCTTGTCAATAAGTCTGTTTCTCCTGAGAAAACCAGCTGTTACTGTTCTGCTGAAGTAGGTTGACTTGCCAGGTCATTATTGACCCTGAAAGCTCCTGAAAGGGAGGAGGAAGCTGTCCATTCCTGCTGTTCACAGCAACAGGACAAAAATAAAGGGCTTATTTTCCTCAGGAATTTCTTGGGATTGTTTACAGCAGACATTATGAAAGCTTTTCTAAGGATAAGGCTGTGCAAGAGAGGAATAGATTGTGAAGAGGTGTCTCCCTCCTATTACTGGGAGTTATACAAGGACCTTTCAAAAATTCTACTTTATTCTTCTTTGGATCAAGCATTAGACATGGATTATTAAGATGCAAATGACAAATAGATCACCATTCAAGAATCTTTCTGTTAGTGTTCTTTTTTATTTACTTTTGCAGAGAAATCTCCCCCACTTTCCCCTTTTTTATCATGTGAATTTGCATCTGCCTTTTTGTACACAAGCTCCCTAATGTTTACCCATGTAGAAATACTTGTAAGAACACAATAAAATTTCTGACATCCATGACTCATTAAATTATGAATAGATTTTTGGAAACCCAACCCCTTACTGTGTGATATTAGGGACTCACAAAAATTTTTATTCAAGTTACACCTTTAAAGATAAATATGCTTTCATCACTAATCTGCTTTTTGCCTCCATGAAGCATTTTCACTGCTTTCATGACACATGTTCATCTTTTAGCAACATGGTTGTCCAACAGAAATTCCAAGATGTATGTAAATAACTCATTTAGGTAAAAAGAAACTTAACATCGAGTCCAAATGTTAACCTAACACTGCCAAAGCCAACATTAAGCCATGTCTGAGTGTCACATCTACACAGTCCTTTAAATAGCTCCAGGGATGGTGGCTCAACCTGGACAGCCTGTTCCAATGCTTGACAACATTTCCTCTGAAGAAATTTTCCCTAATATCCAATGTAAGCATTACCTGTTACAAATTGAGACCATTTCCTCTTGTCTTGTCACTTGTTACCTGGGGAAGAGCCCAAACCCCACCTGGCTCCACTCTCCTTTCTGGGAGTTGTAGGGAGTTAAAAAGTCCTCCCTCAGCCTCTCTTTCTCCAGGCTAAACATCCCCAGCTCCCTCAGCTGCTCCTCAAAGACCTGTGCTCCAGACTCTACACCAGCTCTTTGGATGGGAATTTACTATCCCATTATATACAATTTCCTTACTTAATATTCCCCTAAGTTTAGGGGATGGTCAGGTCTTAAACATGACCATAATATTTGTCCTGTGCCTTTTTTTAAAAATTGTTTTATTTATACAGTGCCATATGTACACCAGGACTTCAATTGAGTGTAAAAACCATATCATGATTGTACTGATTGTACTTGGAGCCTTGTAAATCTCTGCATATCAGACATCATCAACAGTAGAAAGGATGATGTGGCTCCCCAAATAGCTCACTTTGAGTGGCAGAAGGGTTTGAAACTATACTATGAACTGCCTGAGAGAAAGAGCAGGGACCTGAATGTCCCAAAATCTGGTCCTACCTGCCCATTCCTATATAACATTGTTTCTTGTCAAAGGCAAGAGCAGTTGCCTGCTACTGTGGTTTGGCTGGGGCAGGTGACCTGACATTTTCCAGGTGTGCCAGAACCAGCCCAGTAGGACTTTCCTTCCTGGAATTTTGGTGTTGTTCTCAAACAGCTATAGTGTGTGAGCAGAGACAGTGGCAGCCCCTGGGGAAGTTCTAGTGATGCAAAGGTGCCTCAAAAAATACAATAAAAGGAAAAAAATTAGGATGAGCAGGGAAGAGGAATAATATTTAAGAAAGGATTACTGATTTATTGGTTTATGCAGATGGATACTTCCTTCTCCTATTTGGAGTCTTCTGTGTATATGATTGTATTTATTCATGTATGTAAATACACATATAAAAATATATGTAAGTTTGCTCAAAAGCTGAAAAATAATGTAAAATCCCTGTAAGCAGATTTTTATTTATGAGATTTCTAGTTGTAACAGATTACCATTCGCTCTAAAAAAGGAAATTATAGTTCTATGAAAATATGACAATATTAAGAAGATTATTATTAAAGGGACTATTTCTGTAATCTTCTTTTCTTTCTTTGTATGCTGGTTATGTGCTTATTCAGGTCTTTCATTCGTCAGATCTCTGCCTGGTCAGAAAGAATAGGGAGAATTCTTAAGATATAAAACTCAGCATGTATTCAACGAAGAAGAATCCACACATTTTTTAACATATTTTCATTGCTATTATCAATGTTGTTGAGTATGCTTTTCAAACCTGTAAAAATGTGTCTGGAGAGACAGAATGTGTGTATATATATATATATATATGAATATTTACATTGAATGATACCAATGTAAAATATTGAGTTTATTCCAACTGTGTGCTCACAGGGACAAGCACACACAAAGTTTACTTTATAAACTGTTTTTCACAAGCACACCACAATCACTTTTCACTCTGGATATGTTTTAGCAAGACTCCCTGAGTTTGATGGAAAAGTCACTTGATAAATAATATAATTATCTTGTCCACCTCTGTATGCCCCATTTGCAACAGAGCAGATCATTTTTCAGCTCATCATTAGCCAGACATCTATGTGCCTGAAGTGAGTAAAGGAATATACTTTAGAATGTAAATATTAAAAGAGAGGATTTTCTAATGAGTTCAAATAAAACATTAGGCATAGGGCACATGCCTGATTTAAAATCTGCACAAAGAACAGGGTCGTGTCTGTCTCTCTATTAACTGGTGTTGTGAGTCACATTATCTGCTGCATGTAACATATGTTGCAAATATAGTCTGTCTATGTGTCTGCAACGTCATTTATGAATCGACCTTGAATGGCAGGATGATTGAAAAATATTCACTTTGAAGACAGGAAGAATAATTTTCAGTCTATGCTGTTTCTTGAAGCTTCTTGATTTGGGGGGAAATTATTTCTACTGTACATGAACTCACTACAGTCCCATCCTATCATTCTACTGTCTGGTTGGATAAAATTTTCAGTGGCAGGGGGCAGGGGAGGGGGGAAAGAATATGATATGAAAGCAAAAGAAATTACAAAATAATTATAATGTTATGACAACACATAATAAACCAATTCTTTATTGTTTGAATCAGTCTCCTTTTATTTATAGATGCCAACCATATATAAGTAAGTATAAAGAAAATTACAGACTTCAAGAAGTCCAAAAGAAGGACACTGCTCTTGCAATGGAGTAACTGCATGAAACTTTATAAAGGTCTTTGTGACCTTTTATCACCAATACAGATGCCCAAGCTTCTCCTTGAAAAAGTTTGGCTTCCCTCTGCAACCTGTTCTTTTAAAGGTGAGCAGCAGCCAAAGGAAATACAAGCTAAAGCTGAGTCTCAGGGTGGTTACTTTCAATAAATAAAAGTTTTCTTAGAATTTCCTCATTGTAAGATGAAAGGAAATGCCTTAATGGTGCTCTGATTTCATCTCTCATATGTTGTGTTGATTTGTGTTCAATGGTAAAGGACCAAATTCTCTGGACTCATGGGAGTCCTTTAGTTTGACCTGAATATGTTTTGTATTTCATGGGTTAACTGCAGCAAATGGTTTGAATTTCTCCAGTACCTGCCTCACTCTAAAATATCTACTTGGAATCATACAGCTGTGGGCTGGATAAGATCTCCAGAGATGTCCAGTCCAACCACCACTCCAAAAAGACCATCTGTCAGTTCTGGTTTTGACTTGTTGAGTCTTGGAAACCTTCATGGCTTGACCCTCCAGCACCTCTCAATTCCCTGTCCCAGTGCAGCACCACTGTCCTGGTGGATCTGCACCTCCTCTGCTTGAGTCTTTCTACTTTTTGGAGTTGTCATGAAGTGATTAAATATTATTCCATATGCTGAATTTTCTTTCTCCCTGTGTTTTGTAGTTGGATGAGTTAAATCCTTCAAGGTTCCCTTCAGCCTCATCGTTGCTGTGGCCTTGAGTGGAAGGCATGGTTGGAGATCTATTGGGTAGGACACCTTGGCTGCTTCCTTTTCAAACACAATATATCCTTGAACTCATAACTATTTACTAAACTATAATACTTAGGTGCCTGAAGAGCAGAACCTACTAAGTCTTCTCTAAGACTATTTTTTTTTAAATTCATAATGGTCTAGTGTAAAATATAGAGTTTTGGTTCTGCAAACTCAGTTTTGTTCCCTCTCAAATTAGTGCTGATACTGGTAGTTACTTTGTGCTTTTCTCCCACCATATATCACAACATTTCAATAATGTGTACATATCTGACTTACTGATTCATAGATGTCATGTCACTTTCCATCACTTCACAATGAAATTATCCATTCACTATATGTCATTGAAAATTAATATATTCCAGAAAAAATGCAGATGCCTATCTTTGAAATGCAAAAAAGAATTGATAGGCACTTGACTTCAAGTGTTTTTGTTGAGTTTTTTGTCATGTCAATGCAAGCAACCTCCCTTGATGCTTCTTAAATTTAAGTATTACTTATGCATTTTTGTCAGCTTATATTTGATGGCATTGAAAGAATATTGTAATTTTTGGTGAGAAGGAACTTCTTCTGAACTGTGTTAAAAAAATCTTCAGACTTCTGTGCTACCTGGAATGAGTACAGAGAATTCTTGAAGAATAAATTTGAATTGCATACTCTTCATCTGGACATATCTGTTTATAGATGCCTAAATCTTGATATCTGAACCTGGAATACATCTCCCCCTCAGGCCATGTGTGTGTTCTAGTTCCTGTGTTACCTCTGCCAATCCTGTTGATATAACTCAGCTCTTTGTCCACTCAAAAACCAGTGAGTGCCAAATTTCTAGATTAATATAGGAAAGTGAATGAGACCATGGAATGATATCCAATGGTCCAAGGCATATTTCAATGCCTTTTAACAGTCAAATCCATACCTGATATGAACTGGAATATAAATAACAAGAAAATGTTAACATGATGTTAAACATTGTGTTAACAATGTTTAAACATGAGCAAACCTGTTAAGTTGTCTCCATCCTGTCCTTAGATGAGGCCACAGAAGTTCCTGGACTCCCCTTTCAGCTAACTGGTAGTGTGAGAAGTTTCTTCAGCTGATGCAGGAATGACTGACAGTAAATCAGATATGTGCAAAGGTGTTAGATTCAAACTCAGAGCAAAACCCACAGAGAATTATAAAGAAGGGCATTTAGATCATAAATACAGTCCTCTAATCTGTCAGGTTACTTGTGCAAAAGGTTTCTTGTTTTGAATACAGGAATCATAGCTCAAAATCAACCCTGGGTGTATAAAACCAGGACTGTCTAAAAGGGATTCAGTGTTTCAGAGGCAGCTGCTAGAAGACAGCTGAGCAATTACACTGAGACCTGGCAATTACCTTGTTCAAGTTGGATTAATTACACAGTCTCAGAGTTGTGTCCCTCTTCAGCTATTCTGTGGAAATGAGACTTCTTAGACAGCCTTAATGAAAATGGGTGCCCTAAATCAGTTTTCATCTGAAATTGTCTTAACAAGATTCTTTTATTTTTGTTAAAATAAATCTGTATATAACACATTTAATGGTCTCAGGTCTTTTCATGTCTCTTTTAAATTATTTGTATGCTACTCCCATGGTATCTTCAAGATGACTCAGGAATTTCAGTTGTAAATAAATCTTCCAAGTGTACAGATTACATTATCAAAATCAGAAACTGAATTGTTATTTCAGATTTTCATTTCAGTGGAAAATATGTTGTTTATTGTTCTGTTTCTCCTCACTATCAAATAATAACATTATCTTGCCAACCACACTTTAGCATAGCCTTAATATAATTTGTTTGATGCAAACTACATTTTGAACAGTCATGTACCCACAGGGGCAATGTCTTGACACTGATTAAAAGTTTAATCTGATAGTGTCATTTTTATGGTCACATTTGTGTGTAAAATGTTACCCTGACTTTCAGTCTTACTTCCCACATAGCATAAATTGCACAGCCCATTCAGCTACATTCTGCAAGAACACAAGCTAATAGGAACTAATGGGCTAAAGGACAGAAGACCCATCTAGCATACACTCTGAAAAGGTGCTTTTCCTCCCCTCAGCCCTTGTTCCATTGTCCACTATCTTTACTTATACAATATGAATTGCCTGAGACTTCACCCTCTTCCATAACACTGCTCACAAACTCTGGGTTAAAACCCAGCCTGAGTTACAGGCTGACATTTGGATTTGCTGGCAGCACAGGAACACAGATACTTCTCGAACTTAAGTGTCTTCTCTCCTGAAATTTCACTGCAGGACCTTGTATTTTGTTTGCTAAAAAACTCTTATTTGTCTTTGCAATGCAAATGGAAGATCAGCAAAGAGACTGAACTGGCAGAATTTCAACTGATGAGGTAGTATTCTGACCAAAAATATCTTGCTGAACTCAAACAGGCAACCTACATTTGACAAGAAATTGTTCTCTATAGTCTGGAAATGGGACTGTGACAATCATAAGGTGAACCTTTATTAGAGTGACTTAAAGATGACTGCACATAAACTGGCATTAATTACATTTTGTCTTTAAAAAAATTAGAAAATGACAGACAATAACTAGTGATTTACTCTTTTTCTTGGGAATATTTTAAGGCATGGAAGGGTTAAGATTATATTTTTCAATGTTTCCATCCAAACACTTTAATTTCCTAGAGAAATAGCTTCCACACCATAGAAATCTGCTATAAATAATTGCTACTGTAAACAGAGCTTTGAAATTATCAAAATAGGTATTTGGGAACTGTAGAGCCATTTAACACTGTTCATGCTTAGCAAACTCCTTATCCTTCTTTCTAATGCTGAAAATGTCAAAACAAGATATTTCAACACTGTCAAAGAGCTTTTCCCACTGTTTTCAAAACACATTTTTGTCTAAATTGATACCCTGCTTTTTAAAACTTTGATATAATAGTACCCTAATAATAAATTGCTTTGAGAAAATTTGATCAGTGCATTATGGAGGTTTTGAGGAGATGTTTAAACTGATATCAACAGTTATACTGAACTTAGTTGTTCAGATTGACATTGCAGTCCTGAACCTGTGTAATGAGAGCAAACAGCACTGTGAATTGCACTTTGTAATCACAAATATAAAATTATTTTAGAGGTGAAACAACCTCTGGCAGAATGACATTCATTAAAACAGGCATTTCAGTGTGAATGCAGGTTTTGACCTCACAAGGAGAAATGATGAAAAATCTTGTACAAACCTGACTTTTGATGCTTTTTTACCCAGCTTTTACCCAGCTGAACTTTACCCTACTTGAACTGTTTTGATATTGTAGAAACCTCTATTTTTTCCAATATGTCAGTCCTTTGAGGAAGGGTCTTCTTCCTACTATAATAAATAAATTAATGACACTTATACTGGGCAAGTGAAGAGAAATTTTTCAGGTGTTTTACTTACTCTTTGGTAAATCATGTTTGGAGTCACAGGAATATAGCTCTAAAATAGTGTGGCTGTTTGCTGTTAATAGATAGAAGTTTTTAATTTAAGAATCTTTATTTGTTTTATAAATATTTTTTTACACTTATTCGTATTTTGGTATGAAGATTTTTTGGAACAGCATATTATTGAACTATCAAATATCAGATACTTCAAAGTCTCAGATACTCGGAGTTCAGAATTCCCAGAATATTCATTGGGGTTGGAGGAGTCAGTTCTGATTCTCTGCCTTGTACAGTGATTTACATGCTTACAGCAGGGCCTTTTATTTCATCTCAGGTTTATATGCCTGTGTAAGATGAACTGCAAATTCAGTAAATCATCTGAATGTTTGGGCACTGGGAACATGCTTACCATCTGGTAATTTTAAATGGATCTTGCATTGAGTAAAAATATTACTGCAGAAGTGTGATGAAAGGGAAGCAGGAGAAATGCTGGGGCAGTTTTCCATGACCAGGCACCCTCATCTCTATGCCACTGAAGCTTGTTAGCACCATCCATAAAATCATCTAAACGTCAGGATTTTTTCAAAGACTTCCAAAGACTTGCAAAACTTACAGTCTCAAAGGTTTTCATCTGACACTGACTGTGTGCAAGTCTTTATTTTGCTGAGCACTTCACCCAGCTGAAGGAAGGGATGTCTGCAGTCAGGTCTCAATCCCATTGAGAGCTTGGTCATCCTCCAGAAACAGTTTTGAGGGAGGCTCCTGAAGTGGGCAGCAGCTCATTCCTCTCCCAAGCTGAGCACAGTGGAATATGGATGGTCACTCCAGTGGTTTTTGAAGCTGTGGGAGTGTTGCATTTTGGCTATAGGAGAGTGGTGAAAAGGATAATGCACCACAGTTCTTCGTATAATGGAGAAGCAAAAAGAGAGAGCTTTATTTAAAAAAACACTACAGTTATATATAGGGTTGTTCTTGCAAAACAGAATAGAAAAGGCTAATTGATCCAAGAAGGCAACACTTCTTTGAAAACATGCTTTCTGTGAAACATCTCTTGCATATCCAGCAGGTGTTTAATCATTGTTATAATTTCTTGTCCTTGAGCAGTCTGAGAAACCCAAGGCTTCAAGGCTGCATTTTCCCTGGTTCCCAGCAGTATCCAACAACTGTGGGAGGATATTTTTGCATCAGTAAACTTCTGGAAACTGATTCTTACCTGAACCATAACATCTGCTCCCCATCATCCACATATAACTTTATGGAAGCACTCCTGATGCATTTTGACTCATGTGGTGACTTTGTTTGGTAGCTTTAAGAGTAACATCTGCTGGAGTTGCTACTGGCTGCTTTGGGGCTTCTTATGGCACATCATCCAGGATGGCAGACCATTTAATAAACTGCCACAATGTTCACACAAGGTTTTCTTTTTATCAGCCAACTGTATTTGATTCTCTGCTGAGAGGAGGATTGGCATCCCCACCTTTAGAGGTGCAGTTTTAAGCCTTTGCAAAAGAACTGGAATTTTTTCTCATGCACAGCTTGCTGCTGATCTTCTGGTTCAGGATTTTTTTGCCTATCCTTTATATCTGAAGAGAGAAAGCTTTGCTTGAACTTATATTTGGTTATTTGGGAAGGAATTTGCTTCCCTGCTAATTTCATGTTATACATAATGCGTCTTTAGAATATCCATTTTCATCAAAACAGTCCAGATATTTCCATGTGGTAAAACCAACCATCCACCTTTGCTATGATGTTGTACACCGTGTCCCTTGTCCCCGAGTCATTTGCATTGGATTATTTTTTGTCAGAGCAGCAATAGGCTGAATTTCTCTTGCCTTTGGCATATGCAATGTTAAATGGTTCAATATTTACTCTCTGAGTAGCTGTGACTCACTTGACATCCGAATCCTCCTGACTGAGACCTAGACCAACCACCTGTATCCTGCATGGGTGATGTAATTCTGACATGAACATTACATTGTGCTGTAATGATCCTTTTAACAACACTGTAGATCTTGGCCTGCAGCTGCATCATCTTGTTCTTGCAGATTTGGCTGCTAGCTGGCCCTCAGCAAATGGTTAGAAATGAGAAACCAGCTCCCTCTTGATGAAGCCTCCCTAATAGGATGAGTTTATCATTCTGTATGATGAACTTGGCTGTACTCTTGAGATCCAATATTCTTTAGTCTCAGCAGGCATTGTATCTCATGACTAGGCACTAGCAATTATTAAAGACAATTATTTTCAATATTATCAGCCAGCTGGAAACAAGTTAGGGGTCCCTGACTCCTGTTGTGAAGAACACATTCACTCCCTAGCTCTGAGCATTTGTGTTCTCAGCTGACAATCCCTTAGCCAGCTCCTGTTTCCTCCAACTGCATCTTCAGATATGAAAATTTGCTTCTGGGTAAATTCATTGATTGTGTTTTGCCTTTCCCAGTATGAAGGCATTTTCCTCATTTGAGGAAGAAAAGACCCCACTTTTGAGATGTTTTCATGCTGAAATGCTGTTCGCCGCTGGAACTGCATATGAGGGGTGTCAGAGTTATAGCCAAAGGCTCAAACAAATACTACATTGAGAAAGCAGAGTGGGAACTCTAGTTTCCAAGCAGGAATACCTTTTAAATCAGACTGTAATAAGTTTTCTCCATTCCCACTGAGACTAGGACAAGAAATAAAGAATTTAATGTATGGATATGATGGTTTAAATTAGATAATTTTCTAATATCTATTTCTACAATATTATTTTTGTGACACTTGAGGCATATTTGGATAACTCTGCTGAACCCTTTTCTGCAGTCATTTGTGGGAAGACAGAACTGACTGTCACTAACAGCACTGAGCCCTTTGATTCAGATGAGATCTTCCTAAAAGCTGCTGTGTAGGGAGGGGATGGTGCCTCACCTAGAGGTTCTAAAAGTCAACAAAGACCAGCTGTAAGAAAACCTTTTGGAATTAACCCACAGGTGGAGAAGGTGCTGCAGAGTAAGCAGGAAGGAATCCCTGGGCACCATGCTCAGCAGTGCTTGGAACTCCACCAAGGTACAGTGGTACAAAAGCACATGGATTTAGTGAAACATACTTTTTATGCTGAAATTGCACAGGTAGTCAGCTTGAGTGCCTCTGTCAGGCTGGGTCAATGCTGAAATAAAGTTTAGGTGTTTCTATTTTGCTTAGGTGGCTGGGATGGGTATTGTTTGCCCCAAATGAATGGGTTTTTCTCTGCAACAACCCAATTCATCAATAATTTTCAAAGCATTAGCTGTATTTTCGGTTCTGAACACACCAAAAAAGAGCTTCTCTTTAAAAAATCTTACAGGCTCAGAAAAGGTCAAGTTAAAAATGTTTTTCTCATTAAGGCACACTTTCAGCACATTTAGCTTGGAATTGTACATTTTATTCAAATGGAGCTCTGGGAAATAAAACAAAAAATATATTTTTGCTTTCAAATTGACACAAAATACTATTTAGACCATAAAATAGATGTGATAGGAAACATTGCTGATGCTTCTTATCTAAATCTGCAAGCTCATTAGCAATGTTTGCATTTACTCTCAGAAGTGCACCTGTTGATTTATTCTGCTTGGAAACCACCACTTAAGTTAGTCAGTGCTTTTAAATCAAATTATGTCCATCTAGTATAAAATCACTAATCTGTTAACATGGTAGTTTCTGTGTCCTCCTGCAGCAGTGACAATTAATAAACTGATTTTTATCTCAGATTAATTTTCAGTAAATTCAACGAGTGATATTATTGTCTATTGATAATTTGTAAAACCTCATGCTAACTGAAGGAAAAGATCAAGTCTTTATTGCAGCTATGAATCATATATTGAAGTTGAAAATTAAAACTATTTAGTATTTAGAATATATAAAACACAAGATTGTGTTTGAACTGACTTACATGAACTTTGACACTTCTCACAGTAAATCTGATTAAGGACAGGATCCATCCAAGAGGAGACAAGACCATCTTGGTTTTGTAAGGAAAATATTAAACAACATGGTAACAATCCTCCAAACAAAGGTATTCAAAATATTGGAAAGCTTTTAAGAGTAAAGACAAGAACTCATCCATGACAGATATATAATTGACTAATAAAAGCAAATTTATTGGCAGATAGGAAGAAAGTGAACTTCTCATCAAAAAGCGACCTGGCCTGATTAGAAACTATTTTGTTATTATACAGATCATGCTTGCTGAGTATATTTAACCTTGGTACTTGAATAACACTCACATGGGTGATACTATGTCAGATGGGACCCCTGCACAACACCCAGACCTATAACATTTGCTTCTTTATTTCTCTACTTGCAATTCTTTCTTCAGATATAAGCTCTCCAATATGCAGGGCTACTGATCCCAGCTAGCAGATTAGCCAAACTTAGTGTTGGAGTCATTAAGCATTAACATACCTTCAGAGAAATTAAAATCTGATTTCCATTAATGGTTGAATAGAAGCATTTTGGGGATCCAAGCATCCTCTAGTTTAGACCCTCCCTCTTTGTTTGCAGAAGGATGTATAACATAAGCCTATAATTGCATTCAGTAGGCAATCAATAGCAGGGTAATCAATAAGAGAGATAAGGATTCTTCCAGAATGCCAAATGCTTTGTTTGCTAGAATAATTTATATTGGAATTGGAATTGGAATAATTTATATCAAAGACCTTAAGTAGATTTTAATATAGATATATAAGCCTCAAATTTGGAATTGTATTACTAGGATATGGTAGCAAATTACACAACTGGGGGTTGGTTGTCAGCTGTGATAGGTTTTTAAGAAGCAGAAATTAAAATATTTCATGTTTGGTGCTCCCTGGTTCAGTGTTCTCTTTTGGAAGGCAAAGGCAGATTGGCAAGCTCAGCAGAAGACAAAGCTGTGTTTGCTGCAAAAACTGTGCTAAGGCTCTGCAGTCTTTTAAGGCCTTAAAAAAAATTCCTCCCCTTTATTCCTCAAGGAAAGTAAATTACAAGTGGGTAAGCAGTATAACAGGATCTGACATGCATGTTGAGCAGAGGAGAATAAGCTTTTCCTCTTTAAGGTATTAGTGCTATTATTTTGTTCTTTTATGTATTAGTGCTATTAGTGTATTAAGTCTGCTCTTTAATGTGTAAGTGACAGACATCATCAGTAGACTTGTAATTGACCAAAAGATGAAGAGCTCTGTGGATGGAAACATGGGACATTGCAAATAATGCAGCTGGGACAGGGTAGTTAAACTGGGTTGTCAGAAATTGCAGCATTAACATAAATTTATCTTTTTTTATTTTTTTAGAAATTCAATCCTGAATATATCTGAGCAAGCTGTCTGGGCCCTAGACTTTTACTTGCAAAACAATAGAATTTCAGTATCCACAGATGTAAGTATTCTTTTGAAGTCTGTTTTTAAGACTTTACCTCCTGACTGCCTTGTGGTTACCCCTGTTCATAAACCTAGTGTTTGACACTGCTACAACTCATATCCAGCCATGACTGTCTGAGAGTTTTGTACAAAACATTTCATGGGTTGATACCATGGTGATCCTCTGGAGTATCATTTTTATTCTACTTTTTCCAGTTGAGGAGACTGAGCTGAAAGAACTTGCCCTGGCTTGTAGAAGGTTCAGGATTTATATCCCAGCTTTATTGTGAAGTATAATTTACATGAAAATCTTGAGCCATTAAATATCAGAAAAATGAGTTATTACTGATATGTGAGATGCAGACATGAAAAATGTTCTAGGAAGGGTTATTACAGGGGCTGCACAAAGTTTCTGTGCTGCACAAACTACGAGCAAAATAATTTCATTTCATTTCATTAAATATTTGTGAGGGTTTTATGTATGTAGCCAGTTAAGAGTGAAGTGGATTTCTCTCCTGATGCATCTTTGTTCTCAGCACAAAAAGTAAAGCAAATCTGTAGCAAAAATACTGGTAATACAATTGTCAGTTCCTTTTATATATCAGAACCAAATACTTTTCAGCCTTTTGAAAAGGAGTCACTAAGGATATGTTCCAAAAATGTGGAACATTATGTAAACATATTGGAGCTTGCTTTGACTCTTACATTGTTGTCTCATATGTCTCCTTAACCAATAGATGGCCTCACAATTTTCTAATGTAGGCCAGCCTGAAGAGTGCCAAATTACCCAGGTGCTTCCATCTGCTCCCTGTGGCATGTTCAACATGTGCAGGCATTCATCCAACCTCATCATCTTCACTTTTCACTGGTAACACATCAAAAAGCTGCCAAAGTTCAGCATCAGAAGATACAGCAGTGACTCTCAATTTAACACAAAGTTATGAGATGCAAACAGCATTATGCATAAGTAAACATGCACCAAAGGTTCACAAACTCTACAATGCCCCTAATTAAAGATTATTGTTCTGAATAAATGGATGGTTGTCAAAAATAAGTTTCAAGCTGACTATATAAGGGCTCCCAATCATGGACCTGTTCAGTCAGTCATTTAGAAAAGTGCTGTACATGATGGTTTTCATTGTTTTCTTATGACACATCAGAATAGTCCAAATTTTCAGGATTGCTTCTGATGACAATTTCAGTAGTGTATATCTAGAACAAGGCTAATTATACTCAGAATTGGTGCTGTAGGGTACAATCATGAAACTGAGATAAGCTCCATTTAGTCAACAAATACATTTAGTTATAACCTTTTTCCCCTTAAAGGAAACAAAAGTGATTCAAGTCAGAGGCTGCATGGTTTTATCCACTTGGCAATGCTCCATCTTATCTCTGTATTGGCAGGTGTATGACTGAACACAAAGCAGAATAATTTAATGGTGCTGACTTATCAGTGCTGCATTGACACCAGAGGAAAATCTCCCACCTCTAGAGTTTGCAGTCAGAAGTTGCTGAAATTCTTGCCTTACACTTGAAACAAGATTATTAGCTTCTCTCTTCCTTTTCCTCTGTAATCTGGAACTAAGTCTAAGGTACTACTTTATCTCTAAACCCAGGAGGACATACAAAAAAGTGACACTTGCTCCCTCATTGCATCCCTGTTTTAAATCTTACTTCCTTCTCTGTCTATATTTTGTATGTGTTACTAGACCAACAGCACTAAGCATAATTCTTCCACTAACACAATCCTTCACTCACACAGGTCAGAACTTCACACCAACCATCCACAAACAGATTAAACAAATTGTGCAGTCAGCTGGAAGCTGGTAACTCTCAATACTTTGGTAATTAAGATGAGTCTAAGATACACAAATAAAAATATTTTATTAGAGAAAAGGAGGCTGAGGGGAGACTTTATCACTCTCTACATCTGAAAGGAAGTACCTGCCAGCTGGGGCCAGGCTCTTCTTCCAAGTAACAAGTGATAGAATGAGAGGAAATGGCCTCAAGTTGAGTCAGGAGGGGTTTAAATTGGATATTAGGAAAAATTTCTTCTTGAGGACATGGTTTAGTGGTGAATATGGTCGTAGTGCTCAAGTTGATGCTTGGACTTGATGATCCTGATAGAGGCCTTTCCCAGCCTGAATGATCCGAGCATTCTGTGATCCCCACTAGTAAAAAATTTAGATTGTAAGCATCTACTTTTCTGCAGGGATTTCTTGTTTTCCAGCATTTGTAGAGTGCTTTTTGCTTTTCATTTTTCAAGCTATCTCTTTGGATAAGTTGCCTAAACCAGGATACAATTTCATTGCTGATTCTCTTCCACTTCTTATGTAGCCTCCTCCTGAAGACCAAGCATACTCCATTAACTTTTACTCACTTTGTGACCAATATCACCTCCTCAAGCTCTTTTCCAACCAAGAAGAAGCCCAAGTTTTTTCTCCAGTTTTGCATGCAGCTCCTGGATTTCTGTTTCTTGGACAAATGCTCATCACAATTGATTCTCTTAGATTTTAAAACATTTTCTCAGGTTATCAGATTTACATTAAACAAAATCTGTATCTCCCCCATGTTCACAGCGGCCCTATTTAAGAAGATAATCAAGAGTATTAGCACATCTATATTTCATCATCCAGCTTCTTAACAGAAACATTAACCTGAAGTGGGTGCAAATATCCGCCAAATGGGACAGGGGAAAAAAAAAATTAAAAAAATAAAATAAAATAAAAGGCTTGGCCTTCTTTTTTTGCTGAACCTGCTTATTTCTTTAATTGTTTACCAAACAGTAATGAGCCCTAAAGCTCGCTGACCTTGCTGTTTTGTCACCGAGGGCTCCACGTGTGTCTGGCCCTACCAGGTGTGTTTTCTCTCCAATGACCTGAATTCACTAATGCACCTGTCAACAAATGCAGGTACCTTTGGAGATTGCTGCTTTTACTTCCACCCTGCAGAGCACCTTCTATCTCAGCTGTGTTTGTAGCTGTCCCAGTTGGCCTCTGGGAACCTGTAACCACTCTCCACAAACCTAGTCTGTTTGCATTCTTAGATCAATCTGGCTTGGGCAGTACTGGAGTGCTCCTGGGAGATTTTAACCATTTTATTGATGATCCCCTGAAATAGGTCTGCTCAAAAACTGGAGAGAAAATTTTGCTGCTGAGAAATGTCATTTAGCAAATTCAGAAAAGACAGCTTTTGCAACAGAAAAGCTTAATATGAGTGCATCCATTTTGATTAAATTCTGTATAAAAGTCAATGGAAAGGATTCTTTCCAGCTCATTTCATCCTTTGGCAAAACATCTATTTCCTATTTTGTTCCTTCGAGTTATCATTTTATCTTCCATTTTCTGTGGTTTTAGTTTATTGAAACAAAGTTTTTTGCTAGTGGTGAATCACTCTTTCTCTGTGTGTTTTAATTTTAAGCTTTTTGCAAATTTTTTTTTCTCCTCAAATTAAGAACAAACACCATTTGACGTTTTAAAATTTCCAATGGGATACAAACTTCTGCTTCCAATCCCTCTTACTGCAACCACTGATTAGTTCCATATTTCCTTTTTCATGCCCAGAACACTCCAGGCATCTTGGTTTCCTCTCCATGAGTAAAACTTTATCAGTGGGAACATCTCAGATTGTCAGCAGAGGAGACACAATTCCAGAGATAAAAAGCCATTTCTTTACTGACAGATCTCGGACTGAAAATGGATGAATAATACAATTTGCAGATATAGCATTGCTTTATAGAGATACTGGAGTAATATCATCATTGATATTTTACTGGGCTAGAAAACAAGGTCCAAAGACATTTCAGTTACTGTGGAGGCTGTAGACGTGATTGTATTTTGGCTCTGTGATAACAGGACAAATAGACAGGACCTCTAAGAAGTAATCCTAGTGCAACATCACTGATGTTTAGGAACAAAACAACCCCTGTTTTTCCTCATTCTTTGTTAATAATAATTCTCTGCTCAGCCCAATGACATCTAATTAAAGAGGAGTAAGAATAGTGATTATAAAATAACTGCTTTAAAAGTCCCTCTCCTCTTTTAAATTTTTTCCCCTACTTATTGTGTTATAACTACAGTGGTGATGATGGAAGTGGGAATTAATTTCCCCCTTTTCCCACATCTTTCACATGCCTGCAGTGCAGATGCCCAAGATAATAAAAGAAAGAAAGAGAAAATCAGGTATTTTGACCAAATTTCCACAGACATGCTGAAAGCATCAATTTATTTTCTGGCTATAGAGGGGCTGCCAGATCTCCAACCAAGTTGTAAAAAACTCTCTTTGGAGACAGGAATCCACCCTCAATAAAAGAGAAATGAGTGGTAGCTGATGAAAAACCAAGTCTGACACATAACTCTGAGCTCTTTCTCACTTGTATGACACACAAAACACAGCCAGATCCCAACACTCAGCACAGCCCTGGAGCTACCTTGTCCCCCAGGTCCCTCCAGGTGGCATCCAGTGACAGCTGTCCCATTGCTGCATGTGTGGGGTGTGTCCTCCTGCCCAGCCCTGGGGTGGTTTTGGAATGGCAGAGCTCTGCTACAAGCTGAGTGAGAGTCCCCCCCTTCTGTGTGGGCAAGAAGAAGACCAAGATGTCACTAAATAACAAATGACAGCCAGCTCTGGAATGGACAGGGGGCAAAGTTGGATTTTGGAACAAAAGGAAAGCTGCATGACATGGGATGGCTTTACTGGTAATTGTGGTGTCTGTGCAGGGTGGAGCATGCCCTGAGAGCAGAAAACTGTTTTGAAAATGCTGTTTCAAGCACCTTTGAAAGGAGAAATACATAAAAACTGAAAGAGTACCTCAAATTTATCTTAACATGGACTAGTTTTACTTTGAAATAAGAATTGTTATGAAGATTGCTACAAATACTTCACTGAGCTAATGACTGAGGCCAATGACTTCTGTCTCAGTTTCTGCCACAGAGAGAGTTTTTGCTTAAATCTATGTTGGTATTGTTATTTAGTCTGTCATGCTCTTCCTGTAGGGAACAATAAAAACATCCTTATTGTTTTAAAATTTTAGTTGTCTTTGAAATAGCTGGTGATATTACCATCCAAATGCAGGCACTTCTGTTTCACTGAGGTTTTTATGGGAACAGTAATCAGAGATAAAGCTATTAAGCTGCCAGCCAGGGATCATTTGATGGCATATTTGTGAGTAAGTATGATTATGAATGTAACAAATAATTCCTTCTGAAATATTCGTCAGATTTGTGCTGCTGTGTAATGTATAGAGGGAAGGATACTGCAGGCAGCTGTCTGTTATCATAAATTAATTTAGCATGACACATAAAAGAGGCATTGACCTGATAGTGTTGGGAACAGAGTCCTTAATTCATGGTCTTTCTCTGCACAGTTGCTCATGCTGTAGCTTTGATGGGAAGAGTTGTGTAGTGATTTCTTCAAAGGTGAAGGTTGTACACTAAGGGGTGAACTTGCAGGTGTTTGCACTTCCTTTGGCTCTGCAAATTGAACACTGAAGTGTGGTGGTTTGGTGGGCAACCTCCAGCTTCTCTGCAGAGAGGGAGAAATATTCCTGGCAGGATAGCTATGACATGGGGATTGGGTTAAATTAGAAAGAAAATTGGAAAACTTTTATGGGTCTACATCAGGCCAGCCAAGAGGTCAAGTTGTGAGTATTTGACATGGACAATGTCACAAAATGAAAATACTGATGGTTATGGTTAATGACAGGAATTACATGCCCAGGGTGGCAAAATCTATGTCCTTTCATATTATTTAAGTTGAAGTCGGAGGCAAAACACTCAGTAGGAATCACAATTTCTTATTTTTACTCTCCCTTTCTCAAGAAAATTCCAAATCTTCCAGAGGCTCTGCTAATACTCCTGTTTTTCCTTCCCATCCCTCCTTTGTCTGGCTGCAGCACAACATTGCTCAAGTCCCCTCTGGGACGCACCTGGGCTTTGGTACTTCAAAGACAGCCAGAAAAGTCTTGGCCCAGAGATTAGCCAACCTCAGGGACCAGCTGGAAAACTTCTGTAGATACCAGAAACCAATGAAAACAAGGGGAGGAGGGGAAAAGGAGGTCCTGCAACAGCAGGAGCTGGAAAAGTGAAGAGCAGCAGCTCCAAGTGCACAGACGAGCCCCTGTCAGAGCTCCCTCTGGCCAGGTGAGCAGGGGGCAGGAGGGGATGTGCCAGGACCCTCCTCCTGGGCAGCCTGCCTCCCATTTCTGCTCCCTGCCATCTCCAGCTGACTCCCACCACAGGGTTACACCAAATGTGCCTTGGGCACCTATGGCCAGAAATGCTGGTACATGGATTATCCTGTTGGGTTGCCTTTGGTTTATGTTGTTAGTTTAATGGGTGGTTGTCCCTGACAGATCCCTTCAGATTACCATATTTTATCATGTTTAGAGATTTTGTGCTGCCCAGCTATTTGAAGAGATTGAATGGTCTCCTAATTCCTTGGAAAGTCTCACCACTTGTGGAAAGAAATCTTTCTTCAAACAGCTTCATGCTGGAATCATTCCACTTAAAAAAAAATAAAATATTGAGGCTTCTGAGGTCTCTCTTGGGAGGCAAGGATTGTAGATTTCAGCCTTTTGAGATTTGGAGGCAGAAAATTAATTTAGATGACGTACATCCTGAGAGTTATTGAAAGTCATCTGATGACTATGACTCCTCCTCCAGCAGTTTAAGGATACTCTTGACTGTTTTTATTAAAAAGCTCAAAAAATAAGAAAAAATAAATAAAGAAAGCCAGATTTATTTGAGGTTAAAAAAACCTTTTTATCACTGTCAAAAGAGAATATTCTCAATTTTGGGCAGGAAAAACTGGGAATTTGACCCCTATTGACAAATGATTTAGGCATGTTTCCTAATTTTGCATTCTCTTGATTGCTGTTCTCTCTGATGGTATTTCAGCTGTCTTTTAACTTTGAACTTTAAGGATATAAAACTCTACTTTTCTCTCTACAGACATTGCCTCCTACTCCTTGTTTAATCTTAAGTGCTACTTTTATTTTTCTCTCTACACCCACATCCAAGAATAATTTCCCTATCTGCAAATGTGGTGGGTTTTTAAATTTTTTTTTCCACCCAGCTGAAACTTTCAATAAAGAAAGGCAGCATAACTTGTATCTTTAGTATGAAATTAGTTTCATTGTCTTGAATGATTCTTTTGGTGAAAAATGTGATGAACAGGTTTAGTTCTCTCCTTCACACATTTTTCACAGTGTCTTCACTGTTGCTCATTCCATAAATGCTAAGTAACGAAGTTCAGCATGCCTGCTCCATATGTTTAGACTTCTGCCTTGAAATGCAGCTGAGAACATGTTCTTAATCTCCAGTGACCATCTGTGATTCTGCAAAGACTTATTTGCACTTATTTTACTTCATGCTTCTCCAATGGTCCAATTAATTCAGGCAGAGTCTTTGCAGGACTTGGATCCATAGGGTTGATTTCTTGGAGCACTATTTTGGGGGTGATCTTATGACATCCAGTAATAACTTTACCACTAAGAATAGGACTCATGTGAACTAGGTGCTGCTCAAACTCAAGGTGACCCCTGCCTGATTCCCAGCATTTACATCTAATCAGAGATTAAATATAGCAAATGTGGAAAATAGAAAAGAGGAGGAGGGATGAAGGAGTAGAAGCCTTGCAGAGATCTAGTATTGCATCGAAGCCTGAATCACCAAGGTACTTCCTAAGGATGGGTTTTTAAAGGTCAGTTAATTATGAGCCCAGTTTCCATTTAATCTCTTTTCTTTTCCATGGGTTTATTCTACTTATTTTTCCCACTTCCATACCAATAATCCCTGATTACCCATTACTAGAGTCTTTACAGAAATAAGTGTTCAAAAGACACACTTTATCTACAGAAGATTTCATGAGTTCCTGTTACATTCCAGCACATTAATGACAGTCTCATTAAAAAACTCTTCTGAACAGACCTAGATACAAAAACATTTGTAAAAGCCTTTCTACACTTTGCAGATAAATGTAAAGACATAGAGCAAACAGAAAAATATTGCAACTCTTAAAGTCTTCACATTCCTTCTACAAATTATGACAGTTGCCAAAAAGCAAAGACAAGATAATGACAGAGAAATCAAAATGTAAATGTTTAATAATGAACATATTGTGTGTGGAGTACAATATGCTACTTCAGGCAGAAAATGAATTTTTTCTTAAAAATTTTTACTTACACTAATACATATATTCTTACATATCCCTATCAGACTACCTCCAAAGAAGTTAAAAATATTTATTTCAGAGCATTGGAAGTTTTTTGCAGATCCTAAAACATAGGTCATTTGCCCCAAGTTTCAGAAGTGAAAGGAAGTCCATAGCTTAAACAACCAGATATACAAAAAAAATTCTTGTCGTCTCTTGTTCTGAATAGCAAATTGACTCAAACAAAGTAAATTTACTGTTTTTCTACCACAGAAGGTTCCTTTTAATGAATTTTGCTCAGTGCATGACACTAACTTTGCTAAACTTTACCCATTATGACTGTTAAAATGTGTCACTTATTTAAAGTGAATAGAATCAAACAAAATCTTAATTAGCTGAAAAGTCTAAATGAGACAGAATGCAGTGGATCTCACTTATTTTTACAGTAATAGATTGGCTCAATTAACTCAGAAATTGCCCTACAAATGTGTAGTAACAGCTGTACTAAGAACATAAGAGAACAAGTGTAGGGAGATTTAACAGGTTTTAATTATGCAGCCTGATGCTGATATAAAAAGCTTTCTGGCACAAGTACTTTCATAGTATCTGACAAAGAAGCAAAAAACTCAATGCTAACCAAAAGTTAAAGACAACTGCTCATATTTTAATTTAACTATACTAATACAGTAGATGACAAGAGGAAAAAAAGGAGTAATTAGCTCTTTTGGAGCTGGCAGATGAGGTGACAGGCTCAGTTGTGGGGGAACAGCAAGAGAAGTCATTTGCACAGGAGGAACAGAATGATCAAACAGGACAGACAGGGAGCAATACTGTAGTGGTTTATAAAACTGGTGTGTTCTGACTTTTTCAAAAAAATACAATCTTCTTCCAGTCCAAGTTATACTGATCATAGGTTTTAACAAACTTTTGTAGAATTCATGCCAGTTTCTATATTTCATTAATATGGCAGCTCATGATTTTTGCTAGTCACTAATTTCTACTCAGATTCCAACAAACTTACAGGTTCTATTTTTTCTTGTCTGTGTCTAAAAAATATATATGTTTATATATTTCTCTTTTCATTTAGTGAACAGGGTCATGTGTAGCTCTTCATAATACAATTTAATGTAATAGACTTTATTATCAGATTCCATTTTGCAAAACTAGTGAGTTTCTTGGCAAGACAGATATAAATAACTACAAGATGCCTTGTCCTTTCTATGTCTAAAACTACCATTATTGTATGGGATTGATCTCGTATAGATTGATCAATATAGATTGATCTATGTTTATTGGAATAAATAAATATATATATATATATATAAAGAATTTAAAAAACCTTATTAAATCATTACAAGAAATTTCAAGGTGACAGATCTTGTAAACATTTTAACTAGTGACAGCAGTCAAAGTAATACTTTATTCAGAAGAAAAAAATAATAGACTCAAGACGAGTAAGATTGGCTGATGTATTTCTTTTGCCATGCAAGACCACTTTTGACAAGTACAAAGAAATTATATATATCTGAACCATCTACTAGGAGTATAAGTACCTGATCTGAAGAATGGTCAGATGCATAGAAAAGAGAGCACTGAAGTATTTAATAACTGATATTAATTTTGTGTCCCTTCCTAGCACTCTGCCTTACACCCTGTGGATAAACAGAGACTCAGATAAGTGCCGAATCTCCCCATGTTTTGGGAAGTTTCTTTGAAACACCAGCACTTCCAGGTTGTGTTGTGCTTTGAAGGAGGAGCTTTGCTATCCCATCTGGACCTAATGCAAAAGTCTGAAATTATTTTTCTTGCTCTCTGGACTGGAACTGAAACTGTAACCAACTACAAGCTGTGAAAAGAGGTTACTCATAAACTGTTCAGTTCATATATTTTAAAACCCTCTTTAGATCAAACCATAATAGCAACTTTACTGCATGTGAGAAATTTGCATTGCAAATGCATAGAACTGTAAGGCTCAGAGCCAGACCTCCTACCCTGCCCTATTCCTCCTCACCACACATTTGGCTTGTTCTTTAGATCTAATGAAATGTGCAAAATGGGCATGACACTTCTGCCCTTCGCTGATCTCCAGATCTTTGTAAGCTTGAAAGGTCTCCAGGGCAGGAATGGTTTTTAAACAGCCTCTAAGCTTTTTTCTGAATATATATAATTAGGTTTGCAAAGTTTCTTGTGTTGTAAAGTCAGACCAGAATTTGTAAGCTGATCTCCATTCAACTTCTACAAAATATTTCAGGTTTTGCATAGAGGAAAGCATAAAACCCCCATGAGATCAAAATGAAATAGAGTATTAAAAACTACTAAAAATTGATTAAAATGAATCTTTGCCTCTACTGTGACCAATAGCTGCTTTCTATTTATCAGTGAGTTGGCTCAGCATGTGCATGCAGTTTGTATGCCTGTTTAAAGATATTTCATATAAGCTGTTGGACAGTTTAAGCAGTGATTTCCAAGCATCTCCTGATGTTCATCTTTGCTCCATTCCTGGCTAGTCCCCATCCTCTGGCTCTAGGTCATGGCTTTGCTTTCCTCTGTTTTCCACATTGTTTTGACTACCCCAACCACCACCCTGCTGAGAGCAAAGTGTTTGTGATAACCTGAAAAACTTTTTAATGTGGGCTCTGATCCCCACAGCTTCCCCCAGGGCTGAGTGGGCACAGGGTTTGTCTCCATGAGAAGGTTCAGAGGAGCTTTGGATCCTCTGCTTGCTCAGCCTGGCTGTCCCTGTGGTGGCTCTGGGGGCTGTGCTGATGTCTTAGTGCCTCCCCTGAGCCAACCAGCACGTACACTGATGGGGTGAAATGTTTCTTTGTGCATGACCTGGGCTGGCCCTGGTTATGCCCACACAGCTTGTAGAACCAAGCAGGGGAAATCCAGGGTCTGTTTTCATCCATGTAACATTTGCCACCTAAAGGAGATGGTCTATAAACATCTTCAGATCTTGAGCTTCACTTTTTAGAGCTGTTGTATTGGTCCCCTTTCTGAATGCTAAGCTTTGGCAAATGAAACACACTGCTTTCTGATGAAGTGGGAGGCAGTTTCCTTCAAATCATAACTTTAGCTTAATTGCTTCTGAAAAATGACACAATGTGTTGTTATATCTTGCAAGATATTAAATGATGTGGAAAATCCATTAGAGATCCTGCTGAGATGTGGATAACATCCGAGGACCAAGTAAGCAGTTCTGTGTTTGCTGATTTCCAAACTTTGAGGCATAAGCCTTAAAAGCATTTGCATGTGTGGTATATCAGATAGCATTACATTTTTATAAATAAATAAAGCAGGCTGAGACCTTTGGGCCAAAAGAGTCATTCAAAACAAAATGAAAATGCTTCCCTTTTCCTTCATCTGTGGCTGCATTGGGGTAATTTAAACTTGCAGACAAAGAGGTTATTGTGTATGCCCAGCCAGTATAAAATCAAGCTGAGGATACAAAGGAAAAAAATCTTCAATATGTGAGTTTCCACCTGCTTTCTTCCCTTCTGGTAGAAGATGGTTTCTGGCATGCACTAAGCTCCAGATCTGAGGGAAATGCCAGCTGTTAACTGAGAAAGCTTTTAACTTGCAGAAACAGGTATGGATGAATGACTTACAATGACAACAAAAGCAAGAAAATAACTTTGCATTGACAAACTTGCCTGACTTCATCAAAGGTTGCTTAGCGTGTCTGGAGGCAAAATGTGCTTCTCAGAACCAAGGCAAGACCAAGCAGCATCTCATTTAAGTGCTGCTACAATTTCTATTTGGCCTGGCTCCTGTGATCTTGCAGAGCTGGTACAGCACCAGCTGAAAAAGGATCTCCATACCCACAGAGCAAAGCTCCTGCAGATGTGTAAGCACAACTGAAAATTCAGGCTGGTAGGGGACTGAGCTGCTAGTGATGACTTGGGTACTGGGATATCTTTTGCACTTCTCTTTTCTCCATTTTTCTATACTTCTCTTTCTTTGGAAGGGAGATGAGCCAAGGTCGTTTGCCAGGATAAAGACTAGGTAGTCTGTGTCTCTGCTTTTTAAGTTGCTTGTTTTTTGCTTTGTTTGAGGTATTTTTTCCTTTTTATTGTTTTCCCCACTGCTCTTTGCCTCCTGCTTTCCATGGCAATTATTCCACTGTGCATCCACCAAACATCCCTCAAATTGTGCCTTGGGAATCCATGCTAGATGGGAGTACAAGAAAAAAAAAAGATCTGGGGGGAGAAAGGAGGGAAGTAATGCTCTGGAGGAAAATCTCAAAGTGTATAATATGCACTTAGAATTTTTGAAGAATCAATGAAGAAAGGAGTAAATTGGAATTAAGATGCTGAAAAAACTTGAAATTATTTTTCACAAGGAAAGGGATAAGATAAAGCAACACAAACAAAATGCGCAATTTAGCAGCAGTTCTGTCCTGTCTGTATCCTCAGCACTTGTTAATTTTGTGACTGATTCGGCAAGTAAAGACCTAGTGGGAAGATGTTATGAGAAAAGTCACTATTAAGATGTCAACCATCAGTTTGGAGCTGTCTCCAGCTTTTTTTCCATTCTTAAACTTCACAGAAAGGCTGATCATAGTCTCTGCAGGTTCACCTTCAAAAGAAGGTGAATTAGCCTCTCAGTTCTGAGGGTTGCTCAGGAAGAAGTTTCATTAGAGGAGGGAAACCCTGATAAAAAGTGTCACTGCACAAGCACAATGAACTTCTGAGTAAGTCTCAGCTTGCTTTGAAACAGTAGAAATTTATCTGATCTCCTCGGCCTTGAGCACTGCATATTAATTTCCTTAATTAGTTTTCCTTCCTGCAGTAATTCTGCATATGAAGGAGTCATCACACACCCAGTACCCAGGCAGCTCTTTGAGAAACTGCTCTGTAAGCAATAATTCTTAGTGGTGAAAACACTTGCAGGATCCAATTTCAAAAGAAAATAAATTTGTTTTGTTTACAAACCTCCTGTTTATCTTTCCATTATGCATGTTAGTGTAATCATTTTTAGTCAAATAGTTATTAACTTCCAAATGAGAGATCCCCTTAGGCAACATAGTATTGTGTTATGTCCTCTCTTTTATCTTTGTCTTTGGTGATGGAGAAAAATTCAGGCTATATGCAAAATTTTTAATTTTTCACCATATAAAATTTTGAACAGTTTGTTCAGACACAGAGAGTTTGTCTTGCTTCTGGCAGGACAACACACCTGAGGGGAATTAATGGGAAATATGCCTAGGAAGAATCAGAGATCTCTTGTTTCAGGCTTAGGCCCCAAAACTGTAAATATGTTTTAGGGTGGTCACAGATAGGAATTCTGAGGTGAATGCTGAACTGGTGTTACAGACAGGCTTCTGCTTCCAAAACCTGCCAATTTTGTGTTTGCTTTATGTTCCAACCTTATGATTTTTAGTTCTTGTGCAGTTGCATTTTAAAACATTGTTCAGAAAATAATCTCTACTCAGTATAAAATAATAGTACTAATTTCGAAAATGATAAAAAACAAATACCAATCTCCCATGCCAAAGAATGCAGTTACTGCAACTGACAAGAAAGAAAGAATGAGTGAAGATATAATCATAGTATTTTCAGTTTGTATTCTTTCTTCCAGGCACAAGCGGGATCACTAGCTCAGTGTATGACCTTCATGCCCATTAAAATTTAATGAAAAACAGGATGCTCGGTTATTTCTAAAATCCTAGCTGCCTTTTTTTCTTGTTTTGTTTTTTTTTTTTTTTTTTTTTTTTTTTTTTTTTTTGTTTTTTGTTTTGTTTTTTGTTTTGTTTTTTTGTTCTCTGGGTCTTGTGAAGTTGTTACCTCCTGGCAGCTTCGTGCCTGGCTGCTGTGATCAGCTGTGATCAGCACTGTGATGTTTCCAGATTATTCTGATCACAGAGGCAAGCAGAGCCCACGGGAAGATGTGGGGCACAGGGATGAGGAGCAGGGTCTGGTCTTGAGAGAGAAAGGACCAAAGACATTTAAAAGAGGTTGTCCCTGTTGCTCTTCTGAATAATGGAAAAAAGCAAAGCCTGCCAGCTGTGGCAAGCTGCCTGCTGGGAGGCAGGAGCTACAGGAGACAGACACAGAGGGAGACCATGTAAAAGCATCATGTACAAGCAGGAACATGTCACAGAGTGGGACTGGTAATGGCATGTCAGGCTGAGAGATGCCTTTTCACCAGGGCATTTCTAATGGTGGTGGCTAACTGGTAAATGAAGGTGCTAATTGGTTTTCCAAGAGCCAGCTAGGAAGCCACAGAGCAGCAAATGTGGCATTGTGGGAACTTCAGGTCTCCCACCAGAAGCCATGCGTGTGTCTGTCACTCCATGAGGGCTGCATATGCCAAATTCTCTCTTGAGTGGATACTTTCTCTTCTCAGATTTGATTAGGGAAGTTTGGTACCTTCATCCCTGGATTTTATGACAGGTTGAATGATGCCTGACATCAGCTTTCTGGGTTGACAGAGCAGTCTGGGCTGTGTTTTAATCCTGTTTCCACCCCACCTTTAACTCCATCAAAACCACGGCCCAGCTGAGAACAGACAATTTTAAGGTAAAGACACAGACTTTAAGAAAGGCAAAGAATCCCTTAGTGAAATTTCCTGTTTGGAGAGGAGAAGCTGTCACATGGATCATGATCAATTAGCCATGAAGAGAAACATTTCAAGCCCTGAGATAACAGCAGTGTTCTGAACTGGGGAGTAGGCTGGTTCAACACTGTTCTGTATTTAATGACAGTGAGTTTATTCTGCACAACTTCTCCAGAGATTATAAAACAGATGTTCAGCCATAAATATCAGAAACAAACATCCTCAGAAATGAACAAAACAAGTACAATTCTTGAAGGGATAGTTAAAAATAATGTAGACTCCATCAAATATGTGCATTGTTTCTGCAGCTCCTTTCTTTCTGGCATTTCAATGGCTGCAGTGACTAGCAAGCAGAGTGGCAGAAGGCAGCAACCACATCATGCTTCTGTCTCGGTGTCATGGATAATAAAGCAGTGTTTGACACTGGGAAATTCAGCCTGAGTGAAAAACCTCTCCCTGCATTACCCTTCTCTTCCTTGCATTTTTGTTTCTGAGGATTTATAACGTATCTCAGTAGTATTTACATGTCAAGCTTCTTTAAAGAAGTACTTTTTATTTTCTTAGGGCAGAAAATTCTTTTGATTATTTGCATATGGGGCTTTCTGCTATAACTGTTTGATAGACATATTTCTAATCCTCCTTGATGTAAAAAGTGCTTTTGGCAATTTTTCAGTGTTACTGTATCATACTATAAAGATTACACTTTAGAATGGCCTCTGTCCTTCTTAGTTTCTGATAAGGTGCTTACTTCTTCCACCCAGCCACATCAGAACCAAAATGCTCTATGAAATTCTGTGATGCTGTGTTCTTCAAGAAAAGCCTTAGTTGTTTGTATACAGTGAAAAAAGGCAACATAGACAAACTTATTTTTACATTCCTACTCGTTATGCATCCTAACAACACCATTCAGACTTCATATTTCTCTGTTTCTATGAAAGGTTTTCTCCATCAAAGGATCTGTTTTATTATCAAAAATGCAGGTTAGGTCCATAAAAATGTAGCAAGAGACACTAGAAGAACACAGTACCATCTCCATGTTGAAGAATTTCTCCCATTATTACCAGACACAAAAACTCTGTACTTTGAGTAAGATTAGACTGTATTTTGAGCAAAAGGTGTGAGAGACTGTATTTCAGAATTTAATGTTTCCCTGAGTGTATATGCCATTCTTCTGAAATAATCTTCATGCAGGCAGGTCAGTGAAAAGGGTCTAGTGAACTGCTGCCCTACAAATCCACCCAATAGAGAGGGGCAATCAGAAAGAGTCATGATGCTACATAGTGAGACAGAGAGCACATATGGTATTGAACAAATCAAATTAACCCTGGGTCTTTTACCAGGAAAGTCACTACATCCAATTTTGGAGGAGTTTTCAGTACCATTCCTTCCATACTTGGATACTGCCGCGATTTTCTTACTTTTTGAGTGGACTCCAAACCTTATTTGGACACTGCCTGGTTAGTGCTGTCACAATCAAGAACTGTAATCTTAATTTCTTAGATCTTGTAAATTTAAGTGATGCTTTCAGAAAGCACATGAAGTGTGAATATTTCCCAAAAATGTTTTTTTTAATTTATGAAAATGGTATCATTCTGAAAATCTATGTAAGCCTCAGATGTGTTCACAGCTAAAATCTGTACAGGTGGCACATCCAGTGCTTAAAGTGAGCCAGGATATGCTGGCAGACAAGGATGGGCCTTGAGGGTTTCCAGCATTTTCCAGAGAGGAAACAGAACAAGAAAGAGTGCAGGAGGATGCCAAACTTTCCATATTAGTCCTTTGGAATGCTTGTACCCCCACTTCAGAGTTTCAGTTTCAACACTAGAGGCACATGCTTGGAGGCTTCACAGTCCTTGCAATTCAGTATTGTAGGTAAAATCACTCAGCATCGTGGCCAGCCAAATACATATTTCAGACATACAAAACCACCTGTGTGCAAGCCAATATTAACAGCTTTTGCATGGACACACAATTGGCTTATAAGTACAAAAAGAAGGTAAAGCTGTGTGTGCCCCTTTGTACCTGTGTAAGGGGGTAAGGGCAGGGTGATTCTCACAAGGCTCAATTCTCAGCTCCTACAAGACACAAAATCTTCTCCCCAGTACACTAAGTACAAATCCCAGTTAAAACCAGAGCCCAAAGCCCCAGAACAGTGCCCCACACTGGGGTGTGCTGAGGTTGCTGTAATGACCCCAAATAAGCTTTTCCTCTTGGCAGCACAGACAGCAAACTTGTGGGATCTGCAGAAGCCAGGTATGAAGTGTTAAAGGAGGCTCTGTCTTGTTCAGAATTCCTAATTAAAGTAATAATGTCATTTAGAAAGTAATTTCTCTGAGCCATGCAGAACATCAGCAGACAACACAGGGAAACAAAATGAGTAATGGGCCCTGCCATGTGTTACATGGGGACTAAACATTGGTGTTGGGTTACCAAGGCTTGGGTGTCATGTGTCCTTTAGTCTTTCTTCTAGGACATTTATATGAAGTTATAAGATGCAAAAGAATTTTAGCACTATTTGTAATTTAGATTTGGTTCTGCCATGACACGTTTGTATCTCCATGAGCTGAGCTTTTCCATCTCCCTCTATATGCACTAAGACACTATTGTTCTAGAATCTCTGTTTCCTATGTGTTAACCAGTCCTGGCTGTGGCCAGAGAAGATAAAAGAATCAAAGATTAGAGAGAGAAATAATCTAATATTCAGTGCTATGCTTTGAAGAAGTGGGACCTCCTTCTTAGGTCCAGGCTGTGCTTTCCCCAGGAAAATGAAAAATCTAATACAGTTTGAGGGGATTTGCTAAGAGTTTAAACTGTGCTCTTGAATGAACAAGGGAATTTGAGAGAAGCAGAGGCCAGTTCTTGTGGAGCAAATGGGATTGCTAGTGAGGGAAGGATTGATGCAGCTGTCAGCCTCTAAGAGACAGCAGGGGACAGAAGCACTTACTGCCAGGGCAGCAGCAAGGTATTTTCTCAGTGTGGTTATTGTAGCCACATAAACAAAGTCTTCCTTGAATTAGAACTCCTTTTCAGGAGAGTTGTTAATTAAATTCTTGGTTTTATCTTTTGAAGACCATAGCTGTTCAATTTAATAGCAGCTCCTCTGCCTCCTGTCCTACCCTGCATGTTTCTTTGTGTTTTACCTTCACCATTACAGTTTGATGCTTGCTATATATCCAGCTCTATTAAAGTTTGCTTTCTATCGTTCCCATTCCTGGGGGGAAACACAGGACTGGTATCACAAACTACAAACAGCTTTTGATTTTAGATATCTGACCCCCACTTCCTGCACTGCAGCAGCCTGGGGGGTCTCTGGGGATCTGCTGGGGCAGCCTGGGCTCTCTGTCTGCAATATCCAATATCCAATATCCAATATCCAACATCCAACATCCAATATCCAACATCCAATATCCAATATCCAATATCCAACATCCAATATCCAACATCCAATATCCAATATCCAATATCCAATATCCTCTCTACTGTTGCTGCCCAGCTTGGCTGGATTGAAGGTAGCACAAGAGTGCTTGTCTGGGTTGTTTTTACACTTGAATTTGTAATGTAAACAGGCTGTGGGCAACAAAACACCTGCATGGGCCAGCTCCTCTTCCCTCCTGCAGGAACCTGTGATCCCCCCATCCACTGGGATGCACTTTCTACAGTTCCTTCAAGCTGGGGCACCATTTTCCTCCAGAATTCATCTTGGCACCCCTAAAGTTAAGACTTCTCTATAGAGAAGTCAGACTTCTGACTCTTCTTCAGATTAAGTCACTATTAATTTTCATAAACTTTTTCATCATGTTGCTGGGATATTACTATTTCAGTTTTTAAATCTCTGAAAAGCATTCTCATGGAGACAGTCATAATAAAAGGAAATGGTGAAAAATGGACTCTCTTGTCTTGCTATTCAATGATCTGGACAACATTTTCAGAGACAGATTTGCTGTCACCTCTGGAAATTCTTTAAGTGTTGTCAATTAGTGACCTCAATTTCCCTCCTTGAAAAGAATCTTTCCCTTTCTTCACAGGTGAGCTGTGTCTCAGTTACTTTTATTTTCAAAGCTTTCAAGACACCTTTTAGAATGTCTTTTCTTACTCTAATTACCTTAGAGGAATCCTAGAGGATTTGCCTCTTTCCCAAGAGGCTGCTGTAAGGTTCTGATGAAGAATTTCAAATGCTATTATTTTTGATAGACAGAATGGCAGCATTTGAGTGAAAATCAGTTAAGAAAATGAATTAAATATGTGCTGGTTCATCCAAAGCAATAATAAATTAAAGATAAGCAAAGGATGAATCAAACTAATTAAAAAAATACTTCACTCCAATTCCTTAAATTTAAAGAAAAAACTGTACTTTTCAAAACTACCTATCCAAGATCTTATACTGCTAAACAGGGATAAATGCATAAACAAGAGCATGGAAATTTTTCCCCACAATTTTTCTTATGAAATAATGAGGGCAGGGTCCTGAAAGTGGCTCTTAGATGAAGATAACAAATTTTCATAATTCCTAGACCTTAACTATACTGCAGATTGGTAATCATGATACTGCTGCTGATGTACACACCTTTTCCTTTGCTTTAAGGGATATATTTTTAATTTAATGCTCTACAATGATGTGGAAAATAGATATGAATAAAAACTTGGAAATTTATATTGCAATAAACTTAGTGGAGGTTTGGAAGGAGCTTGAAGCAGGAGTGTGAAATAGTAAAATACTGATTAATTCCTTGAGGCTTTGCTCCTGTGAAGGAAGTGCCTGCAATGAAAGTGTGTCATAAAAAACCAAATGCAGCCAGGTTTGTATAAGAGAGCCTGAACAAATGGGAGAATAACTTGTAAAGAAAATAGGTCTTGGTGGTTGATTAAAAATTGTTTAAGGATTTATTAAAGATCATCAAAGTCTTCTGAGGGTGGGACATGATGAACACAGCCAGAGCCTCCTGAGTAGGGCAATTCCAAAATAATATATCAACTAATGCAATAATCCTAAAACTGGTTTAAAACAAAGGCTGTAATGAACGCACATCTGAGATGAAGTGACCACAGCAAGCTATGTTGCTATCTAAGGCTATCTAAGAGAAAACCAGCAGTAAAAGGTGGAACATAAGTTCCTTCCCATGATGAAATAAGTATCCTATTTCAAATAAACAATGCAGAAGCTTGAAGAATTGGATATGTGAAAGGGATAAAAAAGCGAAAAGTAAGCTACACAGTAAACAAAAATTACACAGGTTTCATATTTTTTGAATTAGAACCTGAAAGTGAGAAGACAGGAGCAGAAGAGCCTGTCGGCAGAGACATCCCCATGTGTGAGAGTCCATCTAAAGCCTCTCGTTTGTTTCTGCCCAACGACCCTCGTCTGAAGCCTAAGAAGACCCTCAAAACTGCAGTTCGGAGTTCTGCAGTTTGGCCAAGGTGGATACTTGCCAAGGACTGTTTGCAGGTGACCAGGACGGGTTCTCATGGCAACTATTCATTGGACGTGGAACTGTGTTTACTCACAGATGGAAGAAAAAATGGACTAACTACGAACACGGTTGTGGTGACCCTGATAATCGCCATCGTGCTCTGCTCTCACACAGTTTATTGCTGGAAACCTCCTGATCCCACCTGCCTCCACGGAGCACCAATCTCCATATACAATAGTCCATAAATCTTCCCACCTTTTGGCCAGAAGCCACTCGCTTTGGAAAGGACTATAAAGAGACACCCCTGGACTGAAGACCCCCGAGATCTCCCCAGACGGCAACAGGCATCTATTGGCTGGATTCCACGCAGATCGTCTGACCGTTTGGTAGCTATAACCCTGAACCCCGCTTTCTCTCTCTCTCTCTTTCTGTCCCTCCTATAGCATTTTGGTTTGGCACTAAATAAAGTGCATTTTTGCAAAAGTAAACTGGTTTTGTCCCCTGCTGTGTCTTTTGCGCTCTGAGATCCCTAAAAGAACCTCTCACGACGCCCGCTCTAACTGGGCGGACCGTGGCACCATGATGAGACTGAGTAGCAAAGCCCTACCATGCAGCTGATGGCTCCCCTTTGCTGGGGATCTGCCACTGTCATATCCAGGTTCCATGTAGGGAAGACTGGTATGAATTTAAAACTGGCTGGATCACCTCTATTTGAAAAAAAACCTGATGAATTGTGGCCTTCATAAATTAGAGTGAGAATGCTCTCTTCAGACTTATTATTTTTAATTATGTTTTTATTATTACTATTATTACTGTTTGTTATTACTGTTCCCATGCTCAAGGCCTTCTGGACTAATTTTTATTGTAGTAGTGGTGTTGTTTTTAGTGTTAAGATCAAAGGATATAAATAATACAAGAAGAGTTCATATTTTTTATTAGACTAACTGATATTGTTAGAAAAAATACACCAGTGCTCAGGCACATGAATCCCTTCTCCAGCCTGAAGTAGAGAAAATCATTCTCAAAGGTAACTACAAGTGCTTCTATCACCTGAAATAAACAGAGTCTGGCATCATGACACAAATTTTATGGGACTTCAAACTAATTAAGAAGGAAAATAGCAATTTCATTAGAAAATTAATGTCAACCAAATATACTTACAGCTGAAAAAAATGGAAACTTGAGTCAATAGAGACATGCCATATTAATTGTTTTTATGTGAATTGTCTTGAAAATTTTTACTTGAATTTTTTTCATAAAGAAAATTGATTTTCTGACTCCATAGTATTTTAGTCTTATTCTTACTCATCAAGGTGAGGTGATTTTTTTTGGCCTTTGGTAAAGATGACTCCAGCAACTGTGTGAAGGAAATTAAATAAGCTTAAACTTCACAAAAATGATAACCATCATGTGTCTTCTCCATACCACATTGGTATCAGGTGAGTACTACCATAACATTTTGGGTTTCCTAAGGATATTTTATAAAACACTCCTCCAGTCTTGTCCCAGCTTCCCACCACCTGTAGTCGTGGCTTCATCCGTGTATGACAGTGACTTACTAAGCTCAGTTTTAGCTGGAAAAGGTGAGCAAGGAGCAAGGAGATCTTCAGCTTAAAAAATGCAGATAAGGCAAAGAAAAGCAGATTTCTGAATGGCAAATCAGTCTATTCCAAATGCTACCCAAAATGTATGTGGTCCCAGTCATGTGTACTGCAATGTGTGTAGAAGGCAGTGGATGAAGAGGAGCTGATTCTGTTTGCTTGGCTAAGGGTTTTGGAGAGTGGTAGGTTTGCTGGTGTGTGGTTACTGATAACTAACTTTAATCTTGGTTCAAATGATGTATAACTGGTGTCACTCCATGGATGTCACTGGAGTTACTCCCACTCCACAAGGCTGTGTCTCAAGACAGAAATATGACTGTGTAAACCTGCAGCCTGATGCAGCTAGTGTCTTACATGACTCACATAGACTGGGTTTTGCTATGGTTAAAAACAGTAAAATAAAAGAATGTTAAAGTATTAGACCCTGCTAATGGGAATTTAAAAAAATAATTGCCCCTGTATTTGTTTCTAACACTAACTGCAATTTGTTTCTAATACTAACTGACATTATTGTGTGTTTCATGTGTGTGCATGAGCAGGGGATAGCATTTGATGGATGTGCCTATGTTAACAATTTAGAACTCTAGGTGAGTTCTTTCTGGTAGCATATTTGGTGTTCACCCCTATTTGGTATCTGGTTTTTCCCATCTGGACCTGATTTCCCTTCTGGTGGAGCCAGGGCTGGATGTGGGAATGGGGAAAAAGCATCTCCAAGTGTAACTTCCTACACAGAGCAAGGTGGTGCAGAGGTGACCTCTGCACCCAGGATGAGCAATGGATACAAACTTCATTGTCACCTCTACCTCACTGCTTCTACCTTTGATTCCCCCCAGGAGATAATGCAATTGTCCCTCTTCCCCATGAATTCTGGTAACATTAGAGATTAACACATGGAAAATTTAATGAGTCCTGAGGTTTTTATTTTCTCCTGCCAGTCTGAAGTTGATATATTCAGAGGTTTTAGTATCCTGATTTATTCCACTGTCAATAGAAGGTGTATCTTACCTGAATTTATATTTTTAATATCTCTAAAAATGGGATTCTCCTGGTTTTTTTCCCATCTTATTTTTTATTTGTTTACTTAGTGAAAGATTGTAAAGGGCATCTTGTACCACATAATTAATAAGAAGTCTCAAAAACTAGCCCAGAGGCAACATTAAACTTAAGAGATTTTCTAGAGTTTTTGGAGAGATTCCACCAAATGCTACAGTTTAACCTACTTATTTGACATCTCTCTTTTGGACTGTGTTAATCTCCACTAAGTTCTTGTCTCTTTGTGCTATTTATTTCTAATTTCATTTTTATAATATATGGAATTAAATCATGTGATCATCACTTTAAATCAAATATAGCTTGTTTTCAGTATCAGTCAAGGCCGTCTCCAAGAGCGCATTTAAATGCAGAGGGAATTCAGCTATTCATAACATGTTTGCTTCCACAAGCAAATCCTGCCAAGCTGAAGAAATGTGAGTTAAGCCATATGGTTTTCATAAAACATGGTGACTTGAAATTTATTTCCACTTTACACAACAAAAGTTCATGCCAAAGCACTGTGTGTGCAAAATTCAGCATCAGGAAAAGGTTGAGTGTAGGACTGCTGGTCTCACACTGCCTGGGTTCAGCATTTCTGAGGCTCAAGGTGAGGCTTTACAAAGGTGCTAGCAGCAAGAAGAGAGAAGCCAAGATCATAAAAGCTCCAAAAGAAAATTTTCTAACATGATTAGTGAATGTAGGTAAACATTCTTGATAGTTTAAATGTGAGATGTGTTAAATGATTCTCAAAAAGCAGGTTTAAACCTTGTTGAAACTACCAATTTTGAGGGCCCCAAATAATGGTATGTTTTTTATGTGCCTTAACACAAAGAACCAGACCAGAAAATGGTGCTTCAATGAGCTACAAAGCAACCCAGCCAAAGGTGTGAAATGTTGTTTTTAGCATGAGTATGAGTATAAAAGGAAGCAATTTCTGTGTGTGACAGGCTTCAAGGCATCTATTATAATGGACAGTTAGGAGTCCTATATTGTCCTCTATATTCAGGGGCTGCAACTGGATTTAGAGTTCTCAGTTTCAGTTGTCTGAATTATGAGCCTCTCTAAGACTTCATACTTGAAATTTACTGCTCTTTAATGTTCTGGCTTTGAAGACAGAGTTTAAACTCTTGGAAGGGAAATACTAATATTTTGGTTTGGCTGTTTGTATTTAAGGCTACTTTCTCCAGGCTTATTTCTGCAGTATAGTCAGAAACTGAAATAGTTTTTATAAGACCTAAAATATTGGCAACCTGTTTTTATTTCATAAGGAATGATGAAAGCCTGCAATCCCTCCCTATTGTTTTGGCCTCTTGCAAGGCTTGGCAATTTTTGCTTTGTTATAGTAATCCTACTTGCAAAGCACTTAGAAAGGCTGTTCCCTTTCTACATAACTAACAAAAAAAGTGTTACATTTTAGATTTTTTGAGTAAAATAAGTAAATATCATGTTTATGCAGAACCTGATTGTAAAAATTGTGTTTCTGGAAGTAATATGGGAGTAATGTCTTATGTTTCCTAGTGCACTGCCCCCTGTGAGGAGTTGAGCCTATGCTTAAGGTTGACGCTGTTGGGGAGCAGGACAGTGGGTCAGAAGAAATATACTGATCCAAAAAAATCTTCCTTGTGTATTTGGTCCGTAAAACAGACTGTCTAATCTATGTACACCGATTAAAATTAAATTATAGAAGCACCTTTCATAGTCTTAATGAGAAAATACAATCAGTAAATCTCCTTTAGGAAGAGTTACAGCCTCTGTAAATGGGGTCCCAACACAGCAGTAAATGTTTATATTCTTTGTCAGCCCCCTACATGCAAAATTCAAGTAAGGGTTGAATTATCCAGTGTCTTGTAAGGCAATCAGACAATGAAAACTGTAGAAAATGTCACAGGAACATTAATAATTCTCAATGCAAAGAGTGTTTAAAGAATAATATTTAACAAGACCAAGCACAGGGCTCCCTGTGGGCAATGAGAACAAACCATAAGGATAGAGAACTGCTTGCCCACCAGATTCCATCCCTCCACTCAGCTTTGAAAACAAGAAGTCCTATGGGCCCCAGAAGGGAAGATAAAAGAAACAAAGCTAATTTATACCAATCAAATCCGTGTTTCTCAGGGAATTCCCGATTTTCCTGTGCACTGCTGTTTCAGGGGTGTGTGTGGGGAGGAGCTGTGTGCATGGCTCAGTGTGCCAGTACCCTTCATTCCTGTGGTACAGTAAAACTGATATTTTTGTTGCTGAGCCATTGGTCAAGTTCAGACATTCTTAATGCATGAGTGCATCTTTGAAAGATTTTTTTTTTTTCATGGTGTTTTGAGGCTATTTTGAAGGTTTAAGTTGATTGGAGTTGAAATCAACTGTAAAGTGACTAATGGCAGCAAATGTCAGCAGGGAAACTGCTGAATTGAAAGAGAAAATTATCTATGCTCTCTTCAACACCTTCACTTGCCAAACTCATAATATTAACAGGGAATTTAGCCCTGGATTTGGTACTAGGCTGGCACATGAACAAGGTGTTTATCTTTAAGAATTAGAATTGGTATTGGGCAAATTTTACCCGAGTACTTGGTTGCCTAAAACTTTCTTCAAAAGTATTCAAAAGTGGAAGCATGAACTATTTATCTGTACCACAAAAGCATAAACTCCCTTGACAATATTTTGTATTTGATAACTTCAACTTTTAGACTTTAAAGCTTCTTATACTTTCAACCAGAATTTCTGACTTTGTCATAAAATAAAAGTTAATTTTTTTTAATACCTAGGGGCAATGTTTTCTGTCAGCACTTTTTAAGAACTACAATTCCATGATAGTATAACAGTTAATTTTTATAGTTTTCACTCTTGCCCCCAAATTTATCTTCTTGCAGTTTATTGGGTTTTGGATATACATATTTTTAAAATACCAAACATTTATATACATCTTTTGAGTTTACTATACATATTTCTGATTGCTTACATGCAGGCTTCACATTCTGCTTGACTGTAACTGGTATGCTTCTTTGGACCTGCAAATTGTAAAATTGTGAATATAAAGCTGGTATTTCCATTTGTAGAGCAGCCTGAACTGGAATTGGAAGGCTGATGACCTCAGTGTCGTTTTGCATCCCTCCTTTCCTGAATAGATGAGAAGTTATTTTTTTCTTTTGCTGTCTCTACAATTTGTTGCCAAAAGGAAGCTGAAGTGCAACTTGATGTCACCTTGTTAGAAGGTTTCTGCTCCTAACAAAAACTGGCTTCCCTCCAGTATGCATTATCTATGTATAGATAACACTGGAGAGTAAACTTCAAACTGCAATTTTCTGCTGCTTCACAGGAAGTAAATGCCTCTCTACAAAACAATTCACTAGCTGTAGAACAGTGTCCTTAGATCGCTAAAATAATCTGGGTACTTTAAAGTGGCCTGCAATGCAAAGCAAACAAGAGCAAAGATGCTGGTATGTTACCCAAAGTGAAGCTGGAAAGATCAACTGTTATTCATGCATTTCTAGAGATTAACTTCCTCCTCTTTTCACAGCCAGGTGAGCTCAGAGGAAATGGGTGAGCTCAGAGGAGAGGACTGTTCCTCTGAGGGCATGTCTGACACTTGTATTAGCAGGGACAGAGAAATGCAGATACAAGAGAGGCCTTTTGCCCATTTTTTCCCCTTTCTAGAGGGTCCTGCCAGCTGAGCAGAAGGATGCTCTTCACACAAGCCATAATCAAACAGGGGCCAAGCCAGAAAGAGCCAATGCTCAGGGTTTTGGCTGGAGTCCCTTGAAATGGGTTTTTCCACAGAGGAAGCTGCTGACTGCTGCTCTTTGGCATGGATCAGTCATGGTTCTGTTTTCACTGTCCTTGGGCACATTGCCCTGAAGCTCTCAGTGCTCCTGGTACCACATAAGTAAAGCAAACACCACACTGCACTCTGGCTTGTGTGGGTTCTGCGTGGCAGCAAGCACCAGTGGTGCAAAGATCCGATTCTCTCCAAACCATAAAGAAATGGAGCTTCAAGGACAATACTCTGGTAAATGAGTTTATGCATCCACATCCCAATGGGACCTGTGACTAGCTCGTTAATTTGCTGGCCAATATGAACTGTAGAGGACAAGAGATCTAAAAGACATGAAATTCCTAAAAGTTGTGTAAAGGTCAGCCTTTGTGGAGGAAAGCACACCAATGCTTATGCTGATGAGAACACTGCTGAATATTTTCATTCCCCATTAGACAGGGAAACACCCAACTTTATCTTCCACATCCAAACCCATGTAAAGTTAACCTTTATACTGTTTACAGAGTGCCTAAGAAAGATTTATATTTTTGAATCAATCCCAGTAAATTTTAACCTTCCAGATGGTACTGAAATATTAGGAATATTGGCCTTGTTCTCCTCTTTCAGAGATATTTTGAGTCTGTGTGTTTATCTAGCCCCAAAGGGTGTGGAGCTCTGTCTGTGCCAGCCTGGGGCGTGCAGGGGATCCTGTGCTGTGCAGAGCAGGCTCTGTGTGTGAATCACCCACACGTCAGGGGAAGCTCTCTGCCGCTGCACTGCCTGTGATTCAGCTGCACAGGCTGCTCCATCCTTTATGCATCTCCTGTCAGTTTAAATCCTTTGCAGCACTGAGGATTTCTAATCCCATTATTTGTGATTCAGCCTTGCTACGAAGACAAACATTCCAAGCCCCTAAGAGAAATACTGTGAAACAAGAAGACATTATTAAATTTCTTAATTTTTTTATAAAGGAATTGCTCTCTATATAATCCCTGTGTGTGGTGTTCTTCATGTTGTGTGGAAAGAAAATAAATCAGTACCCATTTAGGTAATTTCAAACACAGCTCCTCTCCCCTGTATGTAATGATTATTTTTCATTCTACCCCATGCAGTTTTGCATCTGCTCCTGGTATGGGACAACCAGTCTAGACTGGCCAAATTAATCCTGGCAGAGGATAAGCTTGAAGAAATTACTTGCTTGCCTCAAAGAAAGATAATGAAAAAAAGCTTCAAGAAGTACTTGTTACTTGCCACTCCTCCACTGGATAAGACATATTAGAAATGTTGCAAAACAAGTTACTCCTTTTGTGAGGAAGAGAATTAATGAAGCTTAGTGTCCTAAACACTCAGGTGATAAATCCTCTTCCCTGCTGTAAGACTAACCTCTTTCACTATGGAAATACCCAACACTTAAGAACCTGATGGTTATAAAATGCTTTCCACACTTCCACATCCCCTCTGGTGCCTGAAAGTGTTTTCCAAATGCCTCTTGAGCTCTGTCAGGCTGGTGCTGTGACCACTGCTCTGGGGAGCTGTACAGTGCCCAACCACCCTCTGAATGGATAAAGAACCTATTCCTGATATCCAACCTAAACCTCTCCTGACACAGCTTCAGGCCATTCCCTGGGGTCCTGCCACTGTCACCAGAGAGCAGAGATCAGTGTCTGCCCCTCCCCTTCCCCTCAAGAAGATGCTATAGCTGCAATGAGGTCTCCTCAGTCTCCTCCAGGCTGAGCAGAACAAGTGACCTCAGTCACTTCTCACACAGCTTCCCCTCAAGGCCCTTCACCACCTTTGTTCCCCTCCTGTGGATGCTCTCTAATGGCTGAATGTCTTTGGCAGGGCCCAAAACTGTCCCCAGGGCTCAGAGCAGAGCCCAGAGCAGAGCAGGACAGTCCCCCCTGTCTGGCTGGTGATGCTGTGCCTGTGGCTGTCACACTTTGGACAATGCCACCATCACATACAGAAAATGAGAACATTTCCCACTACTCAGGAGGGCTACAGGTGTTGGGGTGTGCTTGTTGAAGGAGTGGGTGCCCAGGACTTCAGGAGCCAAGAAGGGACAGAGGTCAGTGTTTCCACATTTCCTGCCTGAGTGCCAGAGCTGCTGGCAGGGCTGCAGCTGGAATGGGGACTTGTGTGCCTCAGTGCTCGTGGGGATGGCAGCAGAGGGGATGGGAGGTGCCTCTCTCCCACCCTTCTTCCCACGGGTGATTTGCATCTCAACAGGAGTTTGCTGGAACCGTGTGTATTATCTGAACTTCCTGCACGTTGAGGTATAGAGACAGATCTTTTCACATAGGAAGGAGGTTAAGCCTCATTGATTTCATGTGGCTACATCAATTTACTCCAGCCAAAAATCTAATCTACTCCCTTCAGCTATTTAAAATTAAGCATTTTTAACTTTTCCTGTTGCATAAATGAAAGAATTATAGTGAAGCAATCTCACAGTAAAAACATTTTTTACTCAATTTATTCTGCCAGAAAACACCTTTTTCAGAAATTAGAGGTATATGGTATTCCAAATATTTGAAGAAATAGCTGTTCCAGTGTTACTTGCAGAAAAGTCTCAGGGCAATTTTGATTATAGAATCACAACATTTAATGATACTCATCAAAGAGTTATTTTTTTAATCCACTCCAGGAACTACGGGAGGCTTTTTATACTTCCATGTGAAAGCCATTCTCTCTCTACTACAAATTTATTTAATTGCAGTTCACACTACAAGATGTTTTGTCCTGCTGTTTTTGTTCTGCTCTGGTGCCTGGCAATCTCGTTTATATTTAGGGACCTCTGGGACAGCTAGATTTGTTGGAAAAATCTGTTCCTATGTGTATTTAGGTCTAAAACACTGCTCATGATCTTCTCTAGTCTATTGAATAGGTCAAAAGAGCTTCAAAAGGTGCCAAGAAAAGCAAGTTTGGATAATCTGCATCTATACAACTTTCAACAGGATCACTTCCTGTGATCTTTTTTTTTTTTTTTTTTTTTTTGGGAATTCAAAATTATTTTAATATTTCTAAACCATTAGCAAAAAAATCATCACAGTCATTAATATATAAATCTTTTGAGTATTTTTCAGAATAACTTCTGATCAGTTAGCCTGATCCTTTCACTGGTTAGTACATCTTTCATGAGGTAGCCAATGCAAATCTTAGTAGTGATGAGACAATATTTTCTTCTAAATTGTTCATTAACTTGAAAAATTAAGACAAAGCCCAGTCCATTAAAGAGCTTACAAGTACTGCCCACTCGATTTTCTCTTCATAGCTGTGTTTCAAAATAAATGCATTAGCAGGCAGGTGTGCAATTTATTTAATATGTCTCCTTTCTAGAGAAAACAATTTTTTTTCAGGAGTACTACTGGTATTTTGTTGAATTGTTTTAGTAAGACACAGTATTAGTGTTTCAGTAAAGTACATAACAGCTACAAAAGCTCATTTAAATTATCAACAAAAACAATGAAGCAAATCATATTAGACAGGCTGATAATTATAGTATAGCCACAAAGAATTTAATTAGAATTTCAGCATTTGATAGTTAACTACTAGGATATGAGCAGATGATGGTATAATTTGACTTTGTTTTACCTTGAGAATTCTTTATCTGCAGACAGCACTTTCCCAAAATAATCAGTGTATTTAAAAAGTTTCTTGTTTTATATTCAAATTAGAGAAGTGAACTGAGTTCAGCTAAGATATATTAACATAAATAATACTGTAAGTTACAGAGAAAATCAGATTTTCCACAGATGAACAAACATACATATTTTATGTATACATGCACAAGGAAAAGACCTGTTTATTGGATTAAATATTGGTTTCAATATTTCTGAATTTAGCTTGTATCTCATAGGGCAGCTGCACAAGGCATACCCAGATCAGCTTTCCCGTGTGTTATTCATTTTTTATAAATTACTTGACCAAGCATGGCTGAAAGTGATCTCATGGTAAAAAATAAAAAAACTACAGAAAAGTACAAAAGTGCAAAGTGGTTTATACTGACACAGCTGTATCCATGCAGTGGTTCATTCCACTGCACAGATAGACAGGTTAAACATTTTTCAAATCATAAAGCTGAAGAAGCTGAAAACTTCTAGTTTCCTTATATGCAGAAGCTTCAGTAGAGTTCTTAATATTACAGGCTTAAACATTAATGCAAGAAACCACATGGTGATTTGAAGAAGTTTTTAATTGAAATTTTTATGGTTTAGTAATGGATTGTCTTCTGTCTCAAACCTGTTACATCCTGGAACTGAAGGAATAAATACAGCTGATTTTACACTCTGGTTCTGCAAGAACCATTCCATCTTTGAATCTGAAAACCAGGAAATGTTTGTAAACATCAATATTCTCTGTCTTTTTATATTATTCCTGAAGTATAAAGACAATGCCTCCCAAAACTTTCTGATTCTACTTCATTCCTGAAAGCCCACTCAATTTATTTAACGTTTTTAACTTTAAAACAACTTATTTACGCAGTTCTGGAAGTAGCAAAATCTGTTTTCCCTCATGGATGCAGTTTAGTTGAACTTGATGGAGCAATGAGAGGAAAGAAGATGCTGCCATTAACAAGAGGAAGAGTATTTGTACACTGGTTTTCTTTGAACAAACAATGCCCACCTTTCTCATCAAAACTGAGTCTATGTCTACAAATAGCTTCTGTAAAAGGAATGGGACCACTGGGATCACTTCAGGAGTGTCCACTTGTGCAATATAATAAAAATAATGACAGATTTCAATCAGAGTGAAAAATACTTCTGACAGTTTAGTACATGAAGTACTAAGTAGTAAAATTTTGCCTTGGTGTGTGATCCTTGCTAAAGCTGGACTTGAGTGAGGATTGTACTGAATAATTTCAATGGACAGGTTTAAGAAGCTTTTGATAAAAGATGGATACAAACAGGAATTTATATACTACTGTGCATGCTACAGTGTAGAAGAATAATTCTCTGCCAAAACAGGGCCATTCACGAGGACTTTGTTTTCAGAAACAGGATAAACAAAAATGAAATGACAAATCGTGAATCTGGGCCACTGCATTTTGTTCTTCCAGGGTGTTTGTTATTTTACCTTGTTTACTCCCCTTTTCATATACTAGTCTTATCTCAAGTCAAGCAATATCTTTGATCTTGTGCTGTGTACACAAAGCTTCTGTCTTGTTGGAGGGCTACATATTATTCAAATTGCAGCAAACTCAGTAGCCACACACAGACTAGCTGTTATTGCTCTATGGCTCTATTGCCATTATTGAATAAAAAAATGTTGCACAAAGTGATTCCAAAAGAATTATGCCATACGGTGGGTTCAAAAGCAGAAGCTCCAAGGGTCTGTGTGGATATCCATCTGTGGATATCCAGATACCTGTGTGGCTCCAGACAGACTGCAGACAGAGGGGTATTTTGCCACAGGTACAGGTTGTGCTGTCTCCATTCAGGATGAACTGGGATCCTGAAATGTATTCTAAGTGTTTGAGGTCCTGATTAACCTATTGCCAAAGGATTCACACAAGTAAATATTGTTGTTTAGTAGAGCTGGCATTTGAAGTGTTTTCTATAGGTACATGACTTTTATTTCCTCTTGAGGTTTCAAGAATAAATTTAATGTTATTTTGGTGTCTCTTGTTTGTGACGACAATTCCTACAGATACACATTTTATTCCAGTATTTTCCATTCTTGCAAGTATAATAAAACAAGAAATACAGAATGTAAGACAAATAGATGTAATTTAAAGGAATCTGATTTTTTCCACCTTGCTAAGTCAATATAATATAAAGGCAGATTACTGAAGGCAAAATCCATTAGAGAGGCAAAGGCAGGAGGATGATAAACTCACAGTTTGCCTTCAGATTGGCTGTCAAGCAGTGTATGTGGACTGCCTGCCAGGTGTTTGATTAAGGTGGGCTCTAATGTCTTATTCTCTATCTCAGAGGGGGCAATTTGCAGAAAGAACTGGTAATCTTTGCCTTCTCTGTCACTTACCTAGCACACTTCACAGGTTTTTAACACTCTGAAATTGTACTGTTTAAAGAGTAGGACAATTGTTTAGCTTGTAGTAGCTGGAGTTTCAACATACAGAGGTGAATATCTGTGCAAAACAACTGTCTGCAATCATTGTTGTCAATGTCCTTGTCTCTGGGCTGTTCAAGGCTCCGAACACAAACTGCAATTTGTCATGACAAAGTGCCTCAGCAACATCCTTCCCGGAATGAAAACCAGCTTAGCCCATATTGTAAGATGCATGTTTACACACATTGAACATGACTGCTGGTCCCTTTACACTGTAAGGCTCTTGCCAAAATACAGATATTACCTTGTGAAGGGAGGATCTGAGCCCATGAGCTGGTGCCTCTTTGGAGGTGAATGAGGACCTGAGAAGCACAGAGAGGGAGTATTAGGAGTGCCTGAGGGACTGGTGTGCTTGGGCATGTCTTCAATTATTTAAAATACATGAAAAAGCCTTAAGTGGCCTGGTAGGAGTTCCAGATGCTCCTGTACACTATCTCCAAAGAGGGCATTAGGTGTTTAAGGAGACTGTCAGAGCCTGCCCTTTATTGACAGATCAAGCTTTCCATGCTTCTCCCAGCACTCAGGATTAGGAAAGTTGAAAGGGTACTTCCTTATTTATTCCCTTAAGCATTAGACTGTGAGTTTGCCTAATCCCTCTAGGAGCTGTTGATGCTGTCTGTCACCAAGCCTTGTCTTGCAACATGCTCCATGTTCCTTATCTACTGTGTAAACAACACTTTTAGCACAATATGTGCTTTAAGTTGACATCCAACCATCTTTAATTGGTGTACCCTTACTCTACTCCTCAGAGAGTTGGTATATCAATCACTTGGTCAATTGGTTGGTAAATCAATCACTTTCAGGGTTTTGTAAATCTCAGCAATATGTGCTTCATCCTTTTCATCTGAAACTGGAAATCCCAGACTTTTAGCTGTTCCTTGTATTGCTCCTTGTGGTTGATTTTACATTGCTTTGACCATTTTGTTCACTCTCCTATGTGCTTGTTTGATCATCACTAGTCCAACTTGTGGTAGGACAACCAAAAGTACATGCATTACACATGATGTAATTGCACCAAGACTTCATCTCAATACCACTCTTGGTGATACCCATTCTTTTTGGGCCATTTATCGACTGCTGGACCATGACTCCATAGTTTCAGAGACCTGCCAGTGGTGATATCATAATAGTTTTCCTAAACTGCCATTGCCAGTTTAAAACAGCATAATACTGGCATAATTTTGGTTACATTTCTTTAAGCAGTTTACCTTAATCTAGACTGAAGTTCAGCTGCAACTTTTTTTACTCACTCACTCACTCACTCACTCACTCACTCACTTTGGTGGCGTCCTTCTGGACTTGTAATGAGGACAAATCTTACTTCTCAAAAGAGCTTTGTGCCTCCTCTAAGTTCTGAGATTTCAATGTTCATCCCCCTCTACAGTGAACGAGCTTGTAGTGACACACATCTCTTCTTTTCCTTAATATCAGAGCATATGAATGTGTTTCTTTCCCAGCTCCATTTTTGGGTTTCATGTTGGAGTGGGCCAGCATCTAAGGCTGCACACAAGGTGTGTAAGTGCTGTGGTTGCTCTACTTCCCATTAGCTCACAGAGCAGATACAACGGGCTCAACTGGAGTGGAGGAGCCAGAGAGATGCAGAATCCCTGATTCAGAAGTTACTTATGCAAGAGCAGAAACAAGCTGATCATGTTGGCAAAGAAACACGAGGAAATAATGAGGACACCAGGCACCCCTTATCCTCTGGAGTGTCTCCATTGCAGGATAGTTTTTTTTCAAAAATGGAAGGTTGTGGACTTTTTTCCCTCACCCCAAATAAACAGGAAAAGTCAGATAGAGTGTGTAGTGTAGAACAAAACATACACTCTTTGGCACCTTGCCTTCAAGGTGGTTTGACTTCATTCACTAGCTGTAGAGATTTATTTTCCCATTTTGATAATTTACTAGGTCACATCGGCCAATTATTTTGGATGAAATAAATTTATCAGGAAAGTGGAATGTCCCTTTGAAGGAACATGATCTGATTTACCTGGTTCTCCTAGGGGAGAAGGGAGAATTGTTTTCCATTTCAATCTGTTCATTCTTTCATGAAACTCCAGATTGCTGCTTTCTTTTCTTCCTGTCCACCAAGAACAGGACATGTAAATTTATTCCTCAGTAAATCTGTGAAGGGCTGCCAGACTTGTTGTCAGCGTGAAAGAGGATTGATGGTGTGGGACAAGCAAAATGGAGGGGAAAGGGAATTTTCCTGATTCCTAACAAAACCTATTTTAAATCAATTGTGTGAGGAACTGTAAATGTTTGAAGGAAATTTTAAGCCAAAAGCAAGGAGACATTTATTGCATCGATACAACTAAAGGAGGGTTCTCCTGGTGCTGGTCTGTAGGGAAGCTGCACCTCTCCTGCTCCTGCTATTTGTACCCTTCAAACAAGACTGGTTGTGCTCTGCAATGCCTGGAGAGTGACTCACCTCATTGCATGTTTTGAAGTCAGCCTCTTATGCCACCCTGATTCCTCAGAAAACCCAGATGCAATTCAGGCAATTTTTAACATCAAACAAAGATCAGAGCAGCAGGAAGAAAGAGAGTAGAGATGACTTTGTGTCCAAGTTTAGGATAAACATCAACATCAACCCAGAACACTTTGTCAAGCACTTGTGAGGGGTAGCATTAGAATCAAAGTCAAAGCATTTACCATTGGTCAAGTGTGTGCTCATTACAGCTGTTACAGAGCTCCTAAAAACAAGTATGTTGTTACCTTACTTTGAGTTATTTATTTGTCAAAAAGCAATGAGAGACAGTTAAATGAGAGTTACAAAGAGTAACAAAAAGTAAAGTAAAAAGCAAAAACTGGACATTTTAAACATGTAAGCCAAAAGTCATTTGATAACATTCCAGCTTTGCAAATTTGTTCTGTACATATTTAACTTGTAAGTTAGATATTTTCCACCTCTTGCTAATTCTGTGCTAGTACAAATGCATTAAGTTAAACATATTGCAAGATTTTGCCTTATAGGATCTGGTAATGCAAACCATAATTTCAGATTGAGCTCCTGATATTAGATTTTCAAACCTGCATGTTGAACAGTGTGCTATTTGGGGTGTATTTTATAAAAAGAAGGCAAATGGAATTAACTGTCATTGAAGGCAAGTAAAAGTAAATTAACTGTCATTATGAACAAGAGCAAAGAATTAAGATTTTACCATGAGAAGAGAAAGACTGTGGTCCTTCCCACTTACCTCTATGCACATAACTGATACACCCACACCCTCAGGCTGATCACTTTAGGTTCCCCCATAGATCAAGGTACTTTAAAGGGTCAGTTTAGGTGTGAGGTGGGCTGCATCAATCCCTAGTAGTGACTAAGCTCCTAATTTGGGCCTAATTCATCTGGACTTTTGCAAAGAGGAGTACTTGTGAGAGCAGAAAAAAAACTGCTTTGAGTTCCTAAGTAGATCATGAAAATCATAATGACAACACACATTGTGCTGTCAAAGAAAAATAAGGCATTAATCTAGTTAGGTGATAGACTGAAAAATATCTCTCTTTTGAAACACATTGTGAAAAGTAGTAGTTTCAGAGCCTAAGAAGCTGGGAAGAGATTTAGGGATATGATGATTCTAATAGCAGCAAAGAAATTTGTTATTGAGAAGCACATCTTATATGAAAATAAGGTAGTGCATCTTGAACTGAAAAATATCCATATGAGGGACAGAAATCTTCAAAGGGAGAAGCGCAACTAATTCCCTGCACAATGTCAAGTTTGACATCATGGAGGGCAAGGCAGAGCCCTCAACCTGAGCCAGAGATCTGCTTCACTTGCTGGGTGTCTGGGTGAATAAGGCCCTGGATATAACTGCAGGATGTGGATTTCTATAGTCTGTCTTGAAAGGGACAGAAAGAAAGCATAGCAGTCTGTCCCAGAACTACAGGCACAGTGTACCACTGTAATTATTAACTTGTATCTTCAATGCACTTTCCTGGTTGCTGTGGGTTACCACCTGTCAGTTGGCAATTTTATCAGCCAGGGAATAGAAACAGAGCCCCAAGCTTCGATTATTTTTAGCATTTTCTTCTTTTCAGGTCTTGCTTTTATTATCCTCTGGATGACCATAAACAGTTGACAAAACTGAAATGGCTTTGCTGGCAGTTTTGTGGCTTTTCAGCATAAAAAAAACACCCCAGTTTTTGCTTCTCCTGTTCCCTATGTGTGACCAGGCAGATCCTGGTAATTTTGGCCACGTTGCAGCTCCTACCTTTGCCCCATTGCCTTGCTGAATCTGCAAGCTCCCTGCTTTATCCAAGCAAGTACAGTCCATGTCCCTATATTCCCTTTGATGAATGTTTGATAAGAACATCTCCAGCCCACGTCTTCTTGCAGGTGGACCATGCTTCCAGCTCACAGTGCAAAAGCCAAGGTGACAAACTCTACAGAAAGCAATGCCCTTGCACAATAACTTCTGTGTGCTTTCATGTCTTTTTTCCTGTTTTTGCTGCCTTTTCAGCTGATTTTCTCTTTCAATTGTACTTTACTGAGTTTCAGCCCACCCCTGACATTGTGATTTGCATTGCTGTTTCATTTGACACTTGAGCAAGATGCAGCTTGTTGTTACTGCCCTCTTCATTTCCATACTCTATGAGCAATCACAGCATCTTTTTGATAATGTTGCCCAGCTGCTCAGAGGTTCATTTCAGATCACTTGAAATTTTTCCTTGTTTTTTTCTGGCTGCTCAGTGCAATCTGTCCCAGTTCTTTCTATCACACAGAAAAATTCGACTTGGCAAATTTTGCTCAGATGTTTGGGATGGTGAACTGCAAGTAAGTGGAGATAAAGGAGCTGCCCCAATTGGTAATGAGACCTGGGGCTCTGAATGTCTCTGAAGGAGAAACACAAAAGTGTTAGCACAATGTCAGTATCAGAATCTTAACACAATGTGCTGTCCTGCCACAGAAAGAATGGGAAATTCTCAGTGTAGATGCAAGTCTAGATCATTCCCTATTCCTTCTACACTGTTCCCAAACTGATCTACCAAAAAAAAAAAAATAAAGAAGGGCCCAGAAGATAGCATTCCTTTTCCTTAGGACTGCAGTTTGCTCTGTGCTTACGTAGATCATGCAAATAATAGATGTGTTAATTGATAATGCAAAATTTCCATCTTTGTGTGCAACTGTCTCTGTGCAGCCCCCCATTACCCTGAAGCAATTTTATTCACCAGGAAATTTACAATTACCTGTAATTGCAGGAAGTATTTTAAGTTTTCAATGTGAGAGTGAGAACCAGCTGTAATTCCTGGCTGCAGTTACAAATATTCAACATTTTCACCTGGGTAAAAGCTTCAAATAAAATCTCTTAACAGCTCTTTGATTTAAACATTTTTTAAAATACTTTGGTTACGTTGCAATTTTTTCAAGAATCACAATTCATACTATGAAGAAAAAAACTGAGAAGATTATTTTTTAAATGCCTGTTGTAAATCAAACTCAGCTCCTTATGCACAGACCAGTCACTGTAAAAACACACAGCATAAAAATACCAAATACAAGAGAAAAGGGAAGGACTGAGGCACACCTGTAGCCTGTAGTAGATGTAGTTTAATTTTGTAAATTCAAATTTTTCTAAACCATAAGTTCTCATAACTTCTGTCATGTCTTTCTTTGGAGCACAGCTTTCTATTCCACATTTCAGGGTGCTATCTGGGATCAGAAATATTGTGCTGTGAGCCAAGGGAAACCAATTATTTGGGTGTTTAGGCAATCAAACTACTGTCACCTGAACCTCTCTCTGCATCTCAGTCCTTGAGTCCTCTTTTACCCTACAGATGTGCTGACAGACCAAGGAACTCCTCTGATACAGAATCAGAGGATCACGAAGTAGGAAAAGGTCTCTAAGATAGGGAAGTCCAGCCATTAACAAAGCATCACCATGTTCACCACTAAACCCCAAGTTATTATGTTACAGAGATCCAGAAATGTCACTCTGTGTGAGTGGCACACGAGGGAACTCTGACTCCCTTTGTCTCCACAGAAACATCCCCATCTTCATTTCCAAGGCTGCTCCTCAAGGAGCACAGTCGAAGGAGCTCTGTCACAGCAGCTTCTGAATTCTCCCAGGCTGTCTGAGATGAGCTAATTAAGCATCTACAAAGCACAATACAAAGGGAGCTGATGGGGGATGCTCGAGGAGGAGACATCTTTATTCACCAAAGAGGCGTGAAATTAGTATGAAAAAGGTTTCTAATGTAGCCTCAATCAGTCAGTTTGTATAAAGTAAATTGATTAAACATTTGAATGCAGAGATAGTTGGTAGAAAAACTGATGCACATGGTCTTGCCATTAATCTGGTTACAGCATTTCACTGACACCAAGGCTTTTATCTGATGGTGGGAGAGCATTTTAGAAGTGTGTAGAACTGTACCTGGTTCTACTCTACCTGCTCAGCTGACTTGGAAAGAATGTAATTCCTGATCCATAATTCCATCTTAAATTTTCTTCTGACAAAAATAAGTAGCCAATGAGCTGCTTTTTGGGATGCTGTCTAAAGGTCAAGGCTAATGAGAAGCATGACTTGAGAGACCAGCACTATTCAGCATCTTTCAGGTATTGGCTTTCCCTCATTCTAATTACAGGCAGAAGTCTCCATTCCACAAGTCATTTTCAGTGGCACTGGTACAATTTGAATCACACTTTGTTTCCAATAAATGGTTTTAAAACTGAATTATTGTTAAAATATCATTTGTGTGGATCTCAATTAAAAAAAAAAATCTTATGATACAGGCTATACAATGCCTTTATTCATTCTGATGATTGTCAAAAAAATGCTTCATCCCATATTATCGTTACCAGTAACAGATTTGTGTTGACAATGGTACAGGCTATGAGCAGCTGCACTTCCTTCTAATATGTACATGATCAGAGAATGACAAGTTAATTTACATCTTTTAAGTAATATGTAAAATTTATTGTAATACAAGATTAGGACTTGCTATTCATATTGTCTCACAGAAATTGTTTATTCTGCAAATAAAACTATATTCTTGAACCAGAGGGAAATTCCTAAGTATGCTCTGGAATGGCTACATTTTGGGTTTTCAGAACAATACTGTAACAATCCTATGGAGGAATGGATTGAGCTCTTAGAAATGTTTGTGTTAGTGAGGGGTGCAGTCAGAACTGCTGAATTTGCTCAGTTTGTAAAGGATGTTCCTTTCCTAGGGTACCTCATGCCTGGCAGAAAAACCATTGTATGTGCTTGGTCCAACTTGTTTGGGCTTTTGAAATCCTGATGAGAAGCTACACTTCTGCTTTTTTCACCTAAACTCTGAAAGGCTTTCCCTGTGGGGTGTGCTTAACTATCCCTGTCTTTATGCTACATTCCTGATCTTTTTGAGTCTTCTCCTTTTTCATATCTGCTCTGAGAGGGTTGGTTTAGGTGATGTGCCTTGAATGACAGAACTCTTAGAAAATGATCAGAAGATGCAGAATAACTGGTGATAGAACCCAACTGGAGAGACAAGGAGTCAGACATTAGGAAGTTTTAGGTGTTTCTGAGCACTGGCAGGGGAACTCTGCCCTGCTGTCACAGGGGATGACGTGCACCCTCTGTTATCCAAGTTTCAGTCTGTCTGTGCCCCTTTTACCTTTTCTCCCTGGAATCCTCTTAATCAGCCCTCCCTTATTTTTCCCTAAGTTAATTCCCTCTGTAAACCCCTTTGCATTCCCTTTCTCTGCCTACCCCTTCCCAAAATCCTGATCAGCTGTAGTATTACTTGACAGTGCTTGCAGATAGTTCTTCTCCTATTTTCTATTTTCATTTTAAATGAAAATTATTTGGGGCAGTTACCTCCTTCAATTTGTGTCCATAAAGCACTCTGGAGACCTGTTCTTGAATAACATAAAGCACAACAATGATAAATCTGACTGCTAATGATATAAGCTAAGGAGCAGGTTTGCTTTATTGCTGGAAGGCAGATCACAGACAGTTCACTCTTTTGCTTTTGGTATTGCTGCCACAATCCCATTTTCTATTGCAAAACACAGAACTAAAGATCAAAATGACATTTGAGTCTGGACTCCTCTTTATATCAGGAAAGCTAAACCCTTTAGGGGAAAATTGTGTCAGGGAAATTGCCCCAGCAAAGAGTAATAATAGAGTAATAGAATAATGATGTCAATGTACTAAACAGATTTGTGAAGGAATTAAACAGTATGTGCTGATTTTTGTTCAGATATGTGTGTCTCTGTCTTGCTCTTGCAAATTAGACAGAGCTGTGCTTTAACATCTGAGGGCAGATTTGGGAAACTCAATTATACAGAAATCAAACTATTATGCAGCTTTTTTCATCATTTTCATACTGCATTTCCTGTTGCTAAGATGGAATAACTTGCCAATGCAGCAGAGAAATCAGTACTGTTCTAGAGTATTATTGAGCATAAAGTTCTGGAAATGTAGTGAGGTTATTACTCCCTAAATAATATCAAATGGATCTGCCAACATATATGCTCATTTCTTCTGAGCTAAAGGCTAAGCCTTCTGATCATGATCTCCCTTCAATGTATTTAGAAACCCAAGAGAAGCTCTTCAGTAATCCACCATGTTCCCTATGGATTTGCATAAATAGCTTGCTAGAAACTTCTAACTTTAATGTCAATTGTTTACTATCACATAGCCATGTATTTATCATAAAAATCAGGCTTAAGAAAGAAAAATTATAAGCAAAAGAAAGAACTTGTTTAAAATGATTTTTCTTTTTCTTCAGCACTAGTTAGAATCCCCCAAACAATTGCTTACTTATTTTAAATGAAATAGATGAGATCTGATTTGTCAAACCATAGAAATGAAACTCTTAGAACTATATTCCAGATCCTTGAATAATAATGGTGTCACATCAACTTAGAAAAAACAAAATTAATTCTTTTCTATTGTACAGATATATGGCAAAGTATCAGTCTGATTTTTTGTAAATTCTGGGTGTTTGAAGTATGTGCTTTCACTGAATATTATTTTCCCTATTTTTCTTCTCTCTTTGTATAGTTCATTAATGACAAATGTAATTGAAAACAAGTTAAAAGACATCATTCTATGCTACAAGCTAAGGTCTTTTTACAAGTAGCTGTTGAACCTTAACATTTCTGGTATGTGCAGAAAATTGAGAGTTAGATTACATTTCTTTCAGTTAAAAAAAAAAAAAAAAAAAAGGTGGTTATGTTTCTTCTTTCACTGTTGCGGATTATGGTAGGAGGGAAATTAACCTCCCACCACACCTCCATTTCTTATTTTCTTAAGCTTTCCAGGCCTGATTCACTGCTGTATGACTTCAGTTTTAAGAGCTGTTACAATGGGAATGCACAGGAAGGAGTGCAGCTGGAGTAGCACCATGGAGAGTCAGACCTATTATCTTGGCAAGTGACTAATCCCACGCTCCACAGCACAGCCTTTAAAATATCAAACTTCTTATCCAGGAAATAACTTTCTGCTCAGCAGAAGTGCTACTCACCTGAGCCTTCTCCTCTTTGTTTTCTGAGACAACTATTCTGAGGTTTACTTAAATAAAACAGGCCCCAGAAATACATAAGTTCCAGAGGTAAAAAGTTCACCCCTAGGAAAAGTTGACCATTTCACAGAGCCCAAGCAGAATGGAAATGGGGAATCATCAGTGATCTGTGACTGAGTCCAAAAATGGACTGACCAAACTCTCCTGAAGAAGGGCTATTTGTGTTTGCAGATGGAATGAGACAGCACTCCTGCTGAAATTCAGTAGAGAGAGATGCAAAGTCCTGCTCCTGTGAAGGAATCCTCTGGCTGGTGGGAGCAGCTCTGCCCCAGGGGTCCCGGTGAGCAGCAAGCTGAGCATGAGCCAGCCCTGGCAGCAGAGGTGCCAACAGCCCCTGAGATGTGAGAACAGAATCAAAATCCTGGATTGGAGTGATCATCTGCCATACTCAGCACTTGTTACAGCACACTGCATCCTGCTTTGGCCTCCCAGAACAAGTCATCCCTAATCTGCAGCTGATCCAGCAGAAGATGGTCAATATGGCAATGGGGATGCAGCCCTGGGAGAAGAGATTGAGGGACTTGGGCTTCTTCAGACCCCAGAAGAGACAACTTCAGGGCCCTGGACAGCAGCCTGCCTGTACCTGCAAGGAAGAGCAAACAGAGGCAGGCTCTTCCCAATGGTGCCTCACAGGAGGATGATAGACAATGGGATTAGGGAAAAAAAGAGAGATTCAGACTGGGTAAAAGTAAAAACCTTTTGCTCTGTGAGGATAGTGGAGCAACAGGACAGACTCCAGGGGAGACTGTGCAGTCCCCATCCCTGGAGATTTTCAAGCTCAAACTGAACAAAGCTCTAAGCATCCTGAGCTGACCTCACTCCAACTTTGACTGGGAGGTTGGACCAGAGACTTCTGAAGTCCCTCCACCCCTAAAGGACATGTTCTTGATCCTACAGAAGCAACAGTGGTGAAGACTAAAGGAGTGTCATATAGATAGCTTCTAAAACTGTTGAGATACCAGATCTTGTATGAAGATAAAACAACATCCTATTTGAGCACAAAAATATTGTAAAATTTCCCTCTCCCCTACACAGTACTAAGCTGTTCAGTGATTTTTTGTGTCTATAATAGTATCTAGGCCATATGGCCATTCACACTGAAGCCTTAAATATTTGAGTATCACCAGTATCACAGGACAGAATCAATGCATGGGTCAGTACTCTATTTCTGATTCATCACTCTATTGAATTATTGCCATTTTATAGTGCTTTAGGAAAGAATGTCAAAGCTTCTGAAATTCATCATGTAAGCAAATCTGTTTCTGTTTTATAAGTTTATGCATGAGTTTATGAATTTTCTCTATCCAGATGGATTTTTCACTTGCTTTCACACATAAAAGGTGTGGAAACAAAAAAATTCCATGATTCCAGATGTACTGACAAAGGTATTCCAAACTATATTGGGAAAAAACACCTACCTTTTCCCCTAAGGAACAAATAACCTAACTTTAAGACAAGAATCAATGTCACAATGGCTTTCTTTTTTTATGCTTATATGATGAAATAGTTTCAGTTTTTAACAGAACAAAATTGTGTAAAACCAGCTAGATTTCATCTTATATTTATATGAAAAAAAGTAGTTTTGTAGAGTATACAGCTGTAAAAATACTGGTAGAACTTCAGATTGAATTTATTTATTTTTCCTGGCCTTTCTCAAATGAGAGTCCTTTTCTATTCTTCTAGTTAAATAAACAGAGACTCAGGAGAGGGAAAAAGCACATTACTGCATCCACTGTGGAGGTTTGGGCATAGTCCTGGGGCTGGCTGAAGCCCTTCCCATGCCACTTTTGGATAAATTGTGTGGTCATGGAGACTGGGGGGGGACAACTGGTGTCAGTGCTCTTAACTTTTAAAAGCTTTGCTCCCCATGGATTTATTGCTCAGGACAGGGATAGGAAGTACTGGGTTGTAACTCTTTATAATCCCTACTGATTTCTACCAGTTCCTGGACAGTCAGTGGAAAGGAACAATGATTGTTTTAGGGAGACTAATACTGCTGTTCCTGGCATTCAGAGATATCCTAGCTATGCTTTCCATTCCACAGGGAATTTAAGATCTTTTTTTGGAGAGAGTAGGTTAAGCCTTTACTTCTTTCCCTACATCCATATCCAAGGTTAGTTCAGCACTTTAGGAAACTCTGAATCTCACCAATGCTGCTTTTGTTTAAAAAACAATACTTGATGGTATTCTGGAGTCTGGTTTAGAACATTTTACTGATAGGATTTTCTAATTGCTACCTCAAAATGTTAGTGAAAGACAAACAGGAATTGTCAGCTTTGACATTATGTCCTTAAGCCTTTGCTGAGCATCCACCCAAGGGAGTATCAGAAGCTGTTGGCTTAGCAGAGGAAAGCTTTAATGAAAGGTCAAACAAAATCATGGTGGAATCATTAATATATTTTCAAGGGGACATGTAAGACAAGCCCTTCCCTGGACAAAGGGACAATAAAGAGGACTTAGGAGCAAAGAGCCCTTGATGTGTATTTATTCTACTGAGCTTTAAACTTTGAGCTTTTTATTCTATTGGGTTTTGAACAGAGAAACATTTAACTCGACCTGAGGGAGATGTTAGGGAGCATTGAGCAACCCAGGTCAAACAGCAGTCTCTGTGCCTTTTGCTGTATGAAGCATAAATGCATAATGGAAAAAAAAAGAAAACAAAACAAAACAAAACAAAAAACAAAAAAAAAAAAAAAACAAAAAACAAAAAAAAAAAAACTGCCTCCAAAAATTATCAGAGTAAATTTACTTATAGAGCATCCTTCTTTTAGAGAAGTCACAAACATTGAAATTGAGAAGGGCAAGTTTAGATTTCAAAACTGTGCTCATGAGGCAATTCTGAAAAGACCTTAAGGTGAATGTCAAATAAGCTCAATATGTTCTTCCAGTGAGGTGTTGGAGAAAAAAAGTTGCAAAAAATGCTATGAATATCAAAGAAAGGACATTTCCTTGATATCAGTAATATGTCAAAGAACAGAATAGTTCTTTGAAGACTCAAGCCCAGACCTGGAAACAATTTTGTAGCCTTGCCCAAAGAGCAAACTGAGGTAAACTCTGGAGACTTCCAGAGAAGGGAACCTTCAAAAGAAAAGGAAGCTAAAGCAAGCCACATGAAAAGCAAATTAAAATATCCTTTCAACTAAGAGATGCTACACAGCTGCAGTCTAGTAGGATTCAGCATCTCCATCATATATATGAGGGTTGCATTTTGCTGTTCATAAGGAAAATATTAAAAAAACTTCCTGTAAATCTGATTTCAATCCAATAGTCAAACACTAAAGCACCAAAAATGCAAAGTGCAATGTTTTTCTCTTCATGCCAAATTAACCAATTAAATACTTGCTAATGGAGTTTGTAAACTCACCATAAATTGAATCTCCTGCTTGATTCAATTCCTTTCAAAATATATTCTAGGAATTGCATAAAGAAGTCTTTGCTGTGGAAATTATCAGTGGCATTCAATGGTCTGTTTTATGTAGAAGGTCAGTTAAATAACTATTTTTTCCTCCCTGATTCTAAATTACAAAAAATCAAGACCTACAACATTTAAGAGTTAGACTACACAATTTAAAATGTGAATGCTATTTCAGATAGAAAAGATTTTAAATTCCTGTTTTACTCTTGCACTTAAATGAATTTAGTTCTCAGAAGTAACTGTAATTGAAGCAATCATTTAAAAAATGCTTATTTTTCTATGCAAATGTGCCCTCTGCTTCCTAACACTGCTGCAGTAGTATAGGACTGAGAGGGTGTGGTTATTGTTTGTTCAGCAATCTGTACCTTCAGGACCAAACTGACAACTGGGATTGCAGGCAGGATTGGCTCCATGCTGCCTGACATGTGGAGCAATGTATATTGTATTATTTACCTTTAAATTAAAATTATATTTGTAACCTAACTACCAAAGTGGGAAGGCAGCTACAGGCTCCTGTTTATTTCCAGCAATAAATATAATGGCTTCTTTTTAAAACAGCAACTACCTATAAAATTTGAAATCAGAAAGGCAAATGAGGATAATATCCCATTCCATGAAATTTATCAAAGGTTTTATCGCTCTAATCAGTGGCCAAAATAGAAAGGCTGGTAAAAGCTTCCTTGCCATCTGAGCACTTCAAATTGTTACTTTGGCCTTTCAGCAGAGAATTGGAACAGAGATCTACCATAACTCTGATATTGTCCTTTGGGTACTTCTCCATACCCAAATCCTTCTTCTTCTGATCATTAGCACAGAAACAAGTACTTTTTATTAGGACAATTTTTCTACAATATTTGGCTGTGAACAGAATTATTTAATGCTAACAAGAATGGCAGAAGCTGAACTGCAATGTGTTAAAAACAGATGCTAAGTGAGAGTCAGAAATAATTTTTTGGTCCTAATTGTCACTGATTTCAGAGAAATTATTCCCACCTTGTGATGAGGGTCAGAAGCTTTCTCTTTCTTCTTGATAGAAGATTCATTTTAGCCTTATGCTTGCAGTAGAACTCCTAATATCTGTCTTGGGTAATAAACCTTGGACTTCACAAGGTTTAGCAAAATCTGATTTTTTTCAGCTGAAGTCCATGCCATGTGATGGATTTTGTGCATGGATTTCACATCTGATGGATGTAAAAGCATGCTCGCTCTAATTGCATTACATGAAGGGTTTTAACCTTTTTGTCTAAATGTACTTTAATATAACATTGGTCAATGCAGAGACAGTGAAGGATATTTCAGGGAATGTCATTAATTGATCCAAGACTGACGAGAAAAACAGCAACCATCAATAAAATATAAAAAGAGTAAAACTTACAACAATTTCTGAGTGCATAGTGTAATATAATGATTAGTGGCATTTAATGAAAATTCAATAATATGCCATTAGAAATGTGAAATATTTTTAGCAGTGAGGATGAACACACATTGGGAAAATTTGCTAGGTGCATACTGGACTCAACCCCTCAGAGCCTTTAATCAAGGGTGGATGTCACTCCTGAAGGGTTTGAGGCTTGATAAAGATGCTTGTGACTGTGATTCTGAAGCCTGTAAGACAAAGGAGATTGGAGTGGAGCATTATGCTGATCTCAGCTGTTCCTAAAATATCTTCAGCTCTTCCACATCTAAATTACCTTCAGTATTACAAAATTAGAAAATTATGCATTTTCCGGAGCTATGGCAACATGGAGTTATTTTGCAAACTTACTTAAAAGAGAAATGTATTCTGTGCAGGATGCTTAGGAAAATCTCAGGCATGGAAGAGTATTTTCCATTCCAAACCCTCAGCTCTTTTTAGAGAGTTACATACTGATAAAATGACAGAATATAAGTGAGAGAGGAAAAGCTATGAGGATCATACCAAGTGCTTGTGATTTAACAGATAAACTATGATGAAAACTAGAAAAACCTTGGTTGAGAAGCTCAGATTAGAGCCAAAAACAGATTTCTTTTTTTTTTTTTTTTCCCCATATGTTCACAGACAGCATCAATTGAGGAAGCACAAATGGAAGTTTTATGAATAATGCACATCTCCTGTCAGATGCCGTGTAGATCATGAACTCCAGGAACTCTAGGATCCAGAATACCCTAAGAATGAGCTAGACAGTGCATCAGCCTCTTTTCCAAGGGAAGTATGAATAACAGCTAGGTCTATTTAATTGTATTGCAGAAAGAGCATAAGGAAGCCTTTGTGCTGAAAAATGTACTCAGGTGTGGCTGTGAGAGTCAAGGAGGAGCTGACTAGGTCAGCTGCAGTGAGACTGCAGGAAAGGAGTGTTTTAGGACACTCCTAACCACCTCTCTGTCCCCAGTCATCCCAGCTGAGCCCCTTTCAGCTCCTGGGCTGGATGTGCAAGACTCATCCTGGTGCTGGATCTCTGGGAACACTCTGGGAGATAGGAGACAGAGATACTGAAATTTAATTGACAACAGACTAGTAATCTGAAAGGAGATATGCACCCTAAGTAGCTCTAAAGTTTAGGGTTATTTTGTAAACAAGGTAAATGCTGGGGAACAGGAGGTGGGAACAGGCACAAGAAGCAGTTTGTTTCCCTGGCCAGGTTTTCACACCCTGCCTTTGTGGGGGACCTGCACTCCTTTCTGAAGCCAGAAACAAAGGCAGCAAATAACCACAGCATGGCTATTCTTTCCAGGAAAACACCAACACTGACCTATGCCAGAGAGTGACATTTTTCTGCAATCCAACAGCCTTGATTTCTGTTGTATCACGCTTCAATAACTGAGCATCAACCTTAGTGGGGGACAAGCTATCAAAGGATGGCAACATTCATTACCAGTATCACCTTTATAAAGACTCTTCTCCATTGCCCTTTCAGTTCTGGGAATTCCTAATTCTACTGAGTAGTGAAGCCATGTACCTCAGAAAGTTAGTGATTTCTTGGAATATTAGTATTAGTATGACTTTCTCTCACTAAGTTGTCAGTGTTCTGTAAGTAATAAATTTATTCTTCTTTTATTCTCCAAAGAAAACTGGCCTTTCACCTCTTCTTTTACTTTATAGATACCAATAACATTTTATTTAATCTAGTCAGACTGATTAAAACTTCTAATTAAATTCAGAGCAGTTGTTCTCAGTCTGAATTTACATTTGAACATTCCAACCTGTTTTAGATGCAAAAAAAGACTTTATACGTAAAAGCCTGTGTTTTTTTTCCCCATCTACAGAGACTGATCTAATGAAAGATATGAGATCTCCATAAAATTTTTACTTTAATTTGCATGTGCTGTAAATTCACATTATAAAGTTTATCCTGCAACTGGAGCCCCTGGTTTTAACAAGGGAGATTGTATTATTAGATCTCAAGCCTGAGACTACTCATTTGCATTATTAGTAGACAAATACTTTTTTCTGCATGAAATACATCAATTGCTGCAATGACAGCAAGTACTTGATAACACAAGCACAGCTTATGGTTGAGTAACTGCTGAGTTTCTGACACACAAATGGACTTCCTCAAAAAGATCTGAAGTTACCAACATATTTTATGTTGCTCTTGCTGTCAATTCTACTACAATTAGTGCTACTCCCAAAACATGTTCTTTTGAACTGCAGAAAAACTGACATGAGGTTATATGCCTTTCTTTTTCATACAGAAATATTTTGTGGTTTAAATGTCTTGAGTGAAAATAGATTAGATTTTAGGCTTAGAAATCATACACTTGAAAAAAGTTCTGCCAATTTTCTCTAAATATATAATATCTTACAGCTCAAAAGAAAGTCACTGAAATCACTAGTAACATTTATGTCATAAGGACTGATTGTGGGAGTAGATAGATTGTAATTTAGATACAATTTGCCTATATCTCCCTGATTTTTTATTTTCCATTTGAAAAGAGGTATTCAGACTTGGGGCACAGACCTTCTCTTAATCTGGCAGCATTTTCTTCTGTAATGACAAACCATCGTTTTCCCTCATTCCCCCTTATAGGCATGGCTGAGAAAAGCAACAAAGGCAAAGTAATTCTTAAAACAAACAGGAACATTTTTGGCATTTCAAAATGAAAGATCTTTTGTTTTAAAGTAAGGCTGCAAATTGACAAATTTTGTAGATCTCAGTCTTTAGGCAAGATTTATGAGAACTTTTAATGTATTAATACAGAAGTACAAGGCTGGAATAGAGAGGGTGAGGAATACATTTTCAGCTTCAACCTCCACACGCAATTAATAATTTTGAATTTAAAAATGAAATAATTTTAAGTAAGCAAGAGCTGTATAACTAAGTGGTCTTTGGAATTAATTGATGGCCACTACTGCAAACCTTATTGCAGTCTACATAGTACAGGAGAGAGGTAGCAATGCTTTGCAAAAAAATGATAATTCTGACTGATAGACTCCAAACTTTTTGTAGTTCATCTGCACTGTGTATTATTCACAGTCTAAATTTTTAAACTAACCTAAATTTTAAGAATGATTTTTCTGATTAAGATCCACTTACTCCTAGCTGCTCTTAGAACCTGCAAGCCCTTTTGGAATTCAGAGCTTGCAGACCTCTGATCTCTGACTACATTTGTCAGCAAGCTGGGTGCTCTTGTGTGTTCCTCACGACTTACAATGCACAAGCTTCTGTTCTGGGGGCTCCTTGTTGAACAGAATTCTGCTTAACAGGTATTACATTTTTGGGTAGTCTGGAGTACAAAGAAAACCCAAACCTCCCTATATAGCCAGGGTAACCTCATGAGCACATAGGCTATAATGAACAGTAAAGCTGTATTTTCCCCCCAGTATTAATGTATAAGTTTCTTTCTAATATTTAAAATGTCCTTGGGGTAATTTTCACATTTAATTGAGTGTATGATATAGATGAATAATTTTTTTTTGCATGATTAATTACTGGTTTTTAAAATATTATCACTTGCTTCCCATTGGACAGATTTCTACATGCACAGTGACTTTTTCTGGTGCAAGGGTTTAAGACTGACATTAGCTGGGCTCCTGCCATTGTGACCCTTTCTAAATCAACAATATGTAGCAGCTAGAAATGCAAGAAAATGAGAGATCACAGTTTTACATCTTCTGTGAATAACATTTATCTTATTACAGGGAGTATAACCTCACTCATCTGCCCTGTCACAATGTGTTGCCTTGTTTCTCCAGTTTGATTCACGGTGAATTGAATTAATACCACTCTCTAGATTGGATTATGATGTTTATTAAAAAGAAAACAAATTATTTGCATTCTTTCACTTCTCAGCTTTAGCTTACTGCTCCCCTTAAACTAAACTCACGGATGACAACAAGATTTAAAGTAAGACAAACATCCTCTTCCACCCTGGAGATTTGTTTTTAGTCTAAATAATTAATTGCAACACAGATTCTATTTCACAGCTGCTGCCATCAGTCTTTGTTTTTTTTTTTTACTTTTCACATAACAAATGGTATTTTTGAGAAATGGTTTACATAATGGATAGTCACTCCCAAATTTCTTCAGCTGAGCAGTATGAATTATGTATAAATAAATGGAGAATGCATATACTTTAAAAGGAGTCAGGACTTTCCACAATAATTCTCCTCCTCAGCAGAAGACAATTGCTGTATCTCCTAGAGAGCAGACCTTTCCCCCTTTGCTTTTTTCCTCTCTCCTGGCATAAGACCAGCCAAACTTGCAATCTCCCTGAAGAAGGTAAAGGAACTGCTGCTGTCACCTGGAAAAATGTGAGGGGTGATGGTGACAGCAGGAGCCCTGCTGACAGCCTTGATAACAGCTCAGGAGGTTTGTGTAACTTATTACACAAACAAATGTTCTGCACAGCAGAAATGCATGTGAGAGAAGGCATAAGATTTGTTAATGGTGTAATGAGCATAATTAACCCTGCAACACATTAATATACAATTTGAAATGCTTGCTGACTAGATAACAACAATGTTTTGGCATTGAGTGTCCTTGAAGGCAGATTATGTTTTTTAAGGTAGCTTGGAAAACTGATGTTTCATAATTCTGTGACAGCTGACACTGTAGCAGTGGAGTGATGTAAATTCAGTGTTAACAAGCACTCAATATTTTGAAAAAGATCTAATTTGCAGTTATCACTTACAGGAGTACATGTACATCAGACAGGTTAAGGGTAACCACATGCTTTGAGATGTAACTGCAGGAGCTGTTCCCACAGGTGAGGTCTCTGTGATCTATCTCTTGGTTTATTTTGTACAAACCAGAGAAACTAAGTGTATTTTGTTTAAAAGCTTACTTCATTTTAGTGAGAAAAAGCATTTAATATGCATCAGGTTGTTCCTACAGTGAATACTGAGAGCATTAATTTCACAATTTCCATGTGACTGGTCAGTAGGGTGAGTCCAGGTGCTCTTTGTCCAGAGTGTCTTTAAGTACTATGGGTACAGTTAACCCTGGAATCATACAGGAGAAGAGCTCTAGGATCACTGAGTCCAAGCACTAACCCAGCACTGACAGGTTCACCCCTGAGCCTGTCCCTGAGCACCCATCATGTCTATGATTCTGTGACTCTGTATCTGCATGGTTTTGAACACTTCAAAGGACAGTAATTCTACCACTTTCTGTTCCAATATCTGACCAGCCTTTCAGTGAAGAGCCTTTAACTAATATCCAATCCAAACCACCCCTGGTACTACTTGGGGTGATGTCCTCTTGCCCTGTCACTGGTTACCTGGAAGAAGAGACCAATCTCCATCTGTCTTCCTTTCAAGTAGTTTCCTAACAATTATGTTGCCTAGTGGGCAGGACTTTCAGAATCTTCTGAGTTAATTTATTACTTCAGATAAATAAAACCTGAGACTGTCAAAATCCCTTATGCCCAGGCTCCAGAAAGTCTGAACCTGGTACACACACATCTAGGTCTATCTACACAAACTGAAGCTGATAAATCAATTTCCATGAAAGCCAATACACAGTTACCATGCTGAAAGAAAAACACATTTCATCTTGATGAATTATGTGCCAACAGACCAACATCTGCAAAACTGTATCAGTACAGATGAAAACCACAGTTAGCCAGGAACAGCAATAAATTAAAGAAAAACTTATGCAAATATATTTGAATGGGCTTGGCTCTACCTGCATGTTTTTCCTGAAGTTATAACACTAAAATATTGAACTTCCAGTTACCATAGCAATGTGTCAGTGGTGCTCACAGAAAGTAAAAAAAAGACCATCATTTTCTCTCAGTAAAACAAATTCCCAAGGAAATAAGAACAGATGGAGGAAAACAGAAACATCTTGAAAATATTCTTATTATTTAGGGATGGAAGAACTTCACAAGTTTTAGGGGATTGGTTTGAATAAACACTTTAACATCTGAAGTCTCATTTGTGTCTTATGCAAACCAACACAGCTCTCACAGGTTTCCATCATCCGGGTTATTCTTCCTAACAGTATCTCAGTCTGGATAATTTTTGGGCTCTCCCATGCAAGGGAGGGATAAGGAAGTCAAATGAATCCAGCAGATGGTCTCTGAGACTTTTGGGGAGTTTGGGCTCATGGTGTGTGAGGAGAGATGGGGCTCTGGGATTGTCCATCCTGGAGAAGGGAAGGCTGAGAGGAGCAGTGGGGAATGTGGCACCTCATGGATGAGGGGCTCTAAGGAGAGGGAGCCAGGCTCTTCTCAGAGGTGCACAATGGAAAGGTGCTACAGCAGGAAATTCTGATGGTTATATGAGAAAAAAAATCCAGATCTCCCTTTAACGTGTGCCTGAGAGTCTGTGGAACTGCTCAGGACTCAGAGTGGCCAGGCCCTTGATCTAACTTTGAACTGAGCAGGGTGTTGAGGTCCTTTCCAGCCTAAGCTGCTCTGTAACAGTCTGTAATTTAATTCCTGAGATGATTTAACAGATACCTCCATCTTCATCCTTCAGTCACAAAGCTCAGTGGAAAGACCCAGCAATGGAAAGATCATCAGAGCACAGCAGGGGCAGGACAATGCCTGGCTTAGATGAGCTGTTTGGCACTTTATCCTTCCCTTTCATCTGGCACCGTGCAGTTCTTGCAACAGGGACCTTCTCCAGGTTCTTTCCCTTCCCCTTCTTTATAACCCCACCACTTCTTGTGGATGACACCCACTGAAGTTAAGGTACCTAACATCATTGGACCATGCTGCTGACCCAGCAAAGAACCCAGCTGATGTAAGTTAACTCTGAAGATGCCACTCCAAAGCCTGAGACTTCCTCCTACCTCTCAAGTCCTCCTTTAGTGCATAAATCAGATGAGACTCCTTTTTCCAAGAGAGAGCCTTTTCTTTGTAGTGCCAGTGCCTGGGTACATGCAGGGCTGTGCAAATGAGTAACACTATCAAGAAGTGAATGCATTAATGAACTCAAATTATTAATCTCACTGCAGGTGTTGGATTCTCTGGCTGCTACAGACATTGTGACACAGTGTCTGAACACAGCTAAAAGATCATCTTACAGGAGATGGGACACACAGCAAAGCAGAGGGCCTCTCATTGGCCATTTTCTGGCTTTCCAATTGCATATTTACAATGCTGCTACTTTGGTTGATAGGCACTGTAATGACTAAATATCTTTTTTTTTTTTTTTCTAGGACCTACAACAAGGATGCCCATTCAACACTTGAAATCTGCTATTTCAGCTCTACTATACATCACTGGCTTAAATAAAAAGAATGCTAAAAATCAGAAAAAAATTCCACATAATACTTCCATTGTCCTGAGTTAAAATTTTGTATTATCCTTTGAAACTTGCAGGTTAAACATAACTGGAGTTTCATTGTTATTGAAGTACGTGTTCTGGCTTGGGAATGGTAAGGAATGACTGAGAGCCCTTCCCTAATTTGAGGATAGTAAGAACAGCTCTTGATCCAGCCACACATGTGAGGATCATCAACATGCTGCTGCAGTTTGCAGTAAATGTGTCAGGTGTCTTTATAAATCTTTGATTTTTTTTTAATTCCAGAAGTGTATATTTGCTACAGGTGCAGGTGATCAGAAGAAGTGTCTCTTTATGTAAATATTTCCCTATATTTTCCAGCAGTGCCAGTAGATTCAGAAAGAGTTTCTGCCTCTGCCTGTGGGGAATCCAGGTGTCATTATGTTATGAATATCACCAAATTATTCTCTTCAATGAGCATCATGAAATTCTGGCTTTTACATGTGTCATCAGATAAAACAGTGATTATCTAAGCTTGCTTATCAATGTGGGATTTCTTCACAACTGAAAGCAAAACCATGCAGAACTGGGTATGAACCTCAGAACATTTTTATAGAGTTAACTTGTTCTTCTCTTGGAAAGAGAAGCTGGTCCCTGAGGCTTGAAAGCAAGATAACACTTACAGAAGTGCTTTGCAAAAGGAGAGCCAGCCCTTGCACTAAAGGGAGATAATCCAGTCACAGCCATTCTGTGAAATGCAGCCTTTGGTAGGGACAGGGTATCTGCAAAATATTTATAATAAACTGAATTTAGAAAATTAAATTAACTCTTCAGAACAAATTTGCTAAATCTAAACAAGCCAACACATGACAGCCAAAATAAACTCCCAAGTGCAGAAGAGCAGATAAAGTTGCCTTGGTAAGATGGGCTTCCTGAACAATCTTTTAATTCTTAAGAGGCCTCATTGGTTTCAATGTGGTGACTCCTGGAGTGCCCACAATAAAGGTGTTGGAATCTGGCCCTCTCCAAGAGAAGTTTGGGAAATGTTCAAACTGATAGGGGAAAACCCTTTAGAGGACACAGAGAAAATTTAAAATAGGTGAAAAAACAAGCAAGATCACTCCTTGAGGAGCTGTAGTAGCAGTTGTGTGGGTAAGTACCACAGACTTAACATGAGCTGCAACAAGCCCTGGTAAGTGTCTGAGAACCAACACCAGCACCTCATGCTGGATGTGTGGTTGTAAGATGTGACTAGAAGAGGACTCACTTTCTGTGACTAAAAAAGTTATGGGGGGAAGGAAGAAGATGAAAGAAAAAGAAAAGGTGAAAACCACAAAAGAAGCAAGACAGAGAGAGAAGCAAGGGGGGAAAATGTTGATATGGAGAGAACATATGAACAATGGCAGAATTCTCTTTTCCTTTGTGGTCTACATCTTACCTGAAAATGTGCATTTTGAGTTGTTTTATTAACTCTTCTCCTGGAAGGCAGCATTATCTCCACCCATATTCACCAAAAAGGTTTTGGACCAGAACCTTCAATGGCAAAGAACAGACATTTCAGCAGTCATTCATTTAGGGTTGTCCAAACAAACTGAAAGAGAGCAGGATTTAACTGCCAGTGCATGACACTTTTTAACACTGATTGCTATAGAGTCAGGAGTCTGGACCCAGAGTTAAAATTCTCCTTGCTGGGCACAGGGGAGCTGTGGCTATATCCTGACTGTGTGTGGTGCAGCAAGCAGTGCCCTCAGTCTTGGCACTTTGCCTCTTTCTTCACTGTAACTTGAATAATATTATCTTTTTCTAAAACAAAAAAGCCCAGGAAGAGATCAATTATGTATTTATTTCAATAATAAAATTGCAATCTAGATAACAATTTTATTTTGTCTAATTTTCAGTGGCATATTAAACAGTGACAGTGATCATTAGGGAAAAAAAATCCACTTGATGTTGAATTCAAAACAAAAAATTTAGTTACTAATCTCTGCACCTGCATCTCAAATTTCATTCACACTCAGTTGAAAGTGTTCAGTCATTATGATGTTTATAAAGGAAGAACTGTTCTTGAATGGTTCCTCTAATACATTCACTTCAAAAAAGTTTGTTCAACACAAAATACACACTGCCTGAAAGATGGAAAACACCACTGCTCCAGGCTCCAGGCACTGGGGTGAGCACTTGCCTTCAAGTTCATGGCTTGGCAACACCAAACATATTTGTTCTGTAAAGTGGTGCTCTGCTGAATTTGGTGTACAGGGTACACCTCTTGCCTTGCTCATTGGGCAGATTTTAACATTTTTATTTCTAAAGCCTTTCCTCTTCTCATCTTGGAAGGCTAACACAAGGAGGTGATGCTGGAAGTGGGTTACACACCTGCAGCCTGGTCTCTGGGGGACTGTGTGGACCTTGCCATCAGCTCCTCACAGCTCACCAGGCTGAGCCCCAGCAAGGGCATGGGAAGGAAGCAGAGGTCAAGGGAGCAGCTCCATGGGAATCATGTAACTCACATGGCTGTGACACTGATGTACAATAGGTAAATTTTAAGCTGAATGTCCTGTTTATTGGGACAACTGGAAACAGTTATTGCACACTGAATCCAGCACAGCTCTTTACTACTCTGGCTGTCAATGGGAAGGGCTTTATTGAGCACATAAATGTAAAACAGTGCCTAGGAGTCATCAGCATAGGAGGGAGGAGAGGCTGCCTGGGAGTGGCTGCCTTTCTGAACTCCAAAGCCAGTCCTTAGTGTGGGCACTCTTTGATCAGTTGATTGCACAGAAGAGAAGGGATGAAGGTCTCCCAAAGATGGGGAAAGCCAGTGAAAGCAGAGCTGTGCTCTTCTCTGACTCATCTCATAAAAGAGTTAAAATCTGAACTCTCATGCAGCCCAAAGGACAATTTACAAAACTTCTAAGTAACTAGATATAATTACATGTTTTAGCTTCTTTGCAGCTATTTTTTCACTTATGTTTTGTTCAAGTTCATCAAGCCAGACATAAAGAAAAGGGACTGGTGATGAGTAGACTATATTTAAGCATCACAAGAACCAGACTTCAACACCTAATGCTGCTGTGGGTACCCAACACCTCTGTCCCAGTCTCCTCCTTTGCTCTCCTTCCTGCCTTCCCAGGTGTGGCCCCAACAACCTGTGAAAATATGGGAGTTTTTGATCTGGGGCACATTTGAGGAAGAGGGCACATGGCTCTCTGTTCCCAGAACCAGTTGTTTGCAGCAAGGAACAGGAACAGGATCAGGTGTTTAGCATGTGCCATTGGCACAGGACTCTGCCATAAAACCAAGCAGGAAACACTGGAGACTCATTTCTTTTCAAGTGGTGCAGGCAGGCAGGAATCTGTCTTTAAAACAGGATTCTTCAGCTGACAAACCTCTGTTTCAAAACTATTTTTTGCATCTCCCTTTGCTGCACTGGTGGAGTGGGCTGCAAAGTGGGTGCTATGCCCTGGAGCTGAGGCACTCACAGTCCTCAGCACTGACTCCCCAGCTCTGTCATTTTCCTTGTACACACAGATGATGTTGGAGTTTTGTGTAAAAGGTGTTGAAGTTTGGCTCTCTTTGCCTTTCAAAGCCCTCAAACTTGTTTGTTTGTCTCTAAACCTTGTGCTTCTCGAACAAGAGCTGTGCCAAACTTTCCCCACTTATTAGCCTTGCCTAACCATTTTGAAAACTGCTCTGTAGATTGTATCTATTGCAGTGAATTACATTCCTCAATTATTAATTTCTGCCATCAATCACACTTTATCTTTTCCACAGCTGAAGAAGTATCTTGTCACTTCTTGTATGAAATAGTACACCAATTAAATTTGATATACTATTATACATTACAATCAGTTAAATTTAATTTAATACACAGGGTATAATTTTCACTGCTCAAAGCTTTAGGAATAAAATCAGATACCATTTCATTGGTAAATGGTAGGTTAAGCAGAACCTCCACAACACTAGGTGTAAAAAAAAAGCAGACATCATGATTTCTCTCACTGGTTTGTGACAGCCAAGATACTGAAGCGTGGAGATACTGTTGGGTAATTTTCATGATAATTTAAAATTATTGCACATTATACTCTCACTTTATCACTCACCACAATGACTGTGCTGGAATAAAGTACAACTTTCTCTTCACTATAAAATACAAGACTTTTTTTAGAATTTGACTTGGGTTTATACTGCATTCATTTATATCCTTTTTTCCTTCTTTGCTAAAGAGAACACCTGCACCTGAATCTTCCTGTTTATACTGAAACTTTTCCTTCCTCCTGAGATTTCCTACTGAGGGAACATAAAACCCTTTTGAAATCTATGTCTGGACACAGAAAAGAATAAGAAATTTCCATTAATATCAGTCTCATGTTCAGTCTACCATTATGAATTCTGTCAGCTTCTCCAGCTACTCAGCCCTTGGGTCTGAGCACAGAAAGCAAAATGTGAATATAGAAGAAAGACAACAAATATAGCTCAATGATACAAACAGCTACATGATAATATAGCAAATCTTTGTGAAAATGAATGGCTAGAATAGAAAATTTTAGAACAAAAGAGAGCTGCAGTGAGAATCACAGAGCTGAGATGAGAATCTTGGCATATCTGTAATTCTCTCTTTGTCAAGATATTGCTGACTGATGCAAAACAGAAGCAGAACATGGGCATTAACATCATCATAGATTTCCATATGTACTGATCACTGCCTAGAAACATTTTTGCTTTGAAACAGGGGTGTAGATTGCGATTCTGGAAAAAAATCCTCTGAGGTTTCTTCCTTTATTTTAGATTACTTTCCTTTCCTGAAGGCAAGAAAGCAGTTTGATGTCATCCTCAGATACCACATAAAACATAATTTCTTGGAACTGTGTGGGTTTTTTAAAGCTATCTCTGGGAAGAGTTATATTCAGTTGGTGTATCTTATGCATAAGCACAACTCTGCTGGCACCTTGAATCCCATGGACCTGTGCTAGGACACACCAGAGACTTTCAATTCCTTTGCCACTTTCCCTGAGCCCTTTTAGATGTGGTTGTTGCTGAGGCTTCCCCAGGGAGCTAAGCCATGACATCACTCCAGGGTCTAGGCCTGCATCCTCCTTGAAAAACAATTTAAGATCTTTAGAATAAATTGTTATTTGGATGTGCCTTTTTAATGGTTATAGTTCCAACTTTTGTTTTCTCTCATTATGGCATTTACACAAGATCAGAAAAACCTTTGCAAGTGATTATCCACAGAGTGGTGAAGAGGCAATCCCCTACAGTCCAGTGCAGAAAAGTTGCAGGTGGTAATAGAACTGAGGAGTGGGAAAAAGGCACGATTTTATGTGGCAAAATGAGTTGCAGTAAAATCCTCCTTCCCCTTTCAAAATCCTTAATAGGGGAAAAAAAAATCACACGGCCCTGAAATAGCTGGCAGAAAATTCTGTCAGTGAATATGCTACTGGGAAATAAAGTAAACTGTTAATATAGGAGTGGTCACTGGTACCATTTGTGGAGGTGCTCGGGATAAAGGTTTTCACTGAGGTAACACAGAAACAGAAAAGATGTATGGAGTGAAAGAAGGTGCAACGTGGTTACGAAAGTAATGCTGTGACCCATTTAAAACTAAATTACCTAATGAAAAGACATGATAAAAAATGGATAAACAAACAGCAAGAGATCTAGGTTAAACAACATATGGTGTCTGTCAGGCAGCTGCTTATTGAAGCAGGGTTATAATAGGGTGGACAATCATATAGATCTGAAAAGGATTACTACAGTGAAAAACTACAAGTGGAATCAAAATGTGCACTGAAAGGCTCAAGTGAGACTGATATAAATGAATTATTTCAAAATAAGTTTTAGATAGAGTTAGAATTTTTGTTACTTCCATCTAACAGATGGTTTAGGATAAAAATAACAGTCACCTCCTGAACACACAACCTAGTCAGATGAGATTGAAACTATCTACATTTTAAAACCATAATCTTACAAAAGAAAAATGTAAGCCTTTTACAGTGTCTCATAATCTCCAGAAACCTCTAGAGAAATCCAAAACAAGCTTTGCACTCATATGCAACTCTCAAAATCCAGTAATACCATGTTTCTATAGTACAGGCAAGCAAAGAAACAAAACTATGTGGGAGGAGGTCTCTGTGCCTGAATCACAAATTAAGAGGAACATCTGGGAGCATCCATGAGCTCATGAGAATCATCAGAATTCACTGTGCAAGTGACTAATGCTGATCCCAGAAGGAGAGAATGCAATCAGTACCTCTTGCTAACCTTTATTTCTTGGAAAGTGAGTTTCTTGGAAGGTGGGGTATCAGATTTCAGTATGTACCTCATAAGATGTTTTATTGATTCCTGTTCCCAATTTTGATTTAATTTGCAATATTACATGACCTTTTAAAATTCAGGTTTTAACTTGATGACTTAATACCAGATCACTGCGTATTACCTATCAATTGATTTTGCAAACTAGGAGTGAATCTGTTACTCCTAGCTGTTTGGCAATAATTTATGTAAAGAATAAAAGAGTTCCATAAACTTTTCCAAAAGCCTTTTTTTTCTTTGCATACTGGTGCTTCAATTCACTGACTAGCTCACTTCTTGGAAAATTGCAACATTGGAAGAAAAATTATCCTTATCTTCTGTGGACTAAAATGTATGTGAGTGGAACAGCCAGACTCTGGAAGGCAATAAACTCTCATGCATTCTCAGTTTCCAGGTTTATTTAACCGTGAGCATTTTTTGAGAGGTTGTAATATGTCATTTTTACAGTTTTTACCGTTTACTATTTATTTTCATTTTTATTATTATTATTCATTTTAACTACTGGAAGTGCTTCTGTTTACAGCCTGTATATATATGTGTGTGTACATATACATGAATATGTATTTTGTAGCCCTCTCAAATAACTTCGTTCTACATTTTTCTGCTTTTCATTACAGGTGAACTTTTAAGACATGATTTTCAGATCAGGGATATTTTCAATGTGAGTACATAACTGATTGTAGATAACCTGCATATCTTTTTTTTTTACCTCAAAAAGATATATTTTTGGAAGCTTCCTTCTGATATAATTGAGATTTTATAACTGTGGAGAATCAGTGGCTTCCTACATATGGCAGCTGAAACAGAAGTATCTTAAATGTGGAATTACACCACTTTGGGCTATTAAACTAGCTTAAATATAATTATAATATAATTATAATTCAATAAATGTACCCATTTTAATTTGGAAGCAAATAATTTAGTTGCTTTGGTGAAGATTAGGGCAGATGTGGTTCTGTGACCACACCAAAGGAATCATAAAGAGACACTGAGCTGAGCCAAGCAGTGAAGAGTGGATTCAGTCAAGACTCTGAGGCTGTCACAGCAGCACAATCACCAGCAGGACAGGATGAGTAGGATGAGGACAAAGTGCTAAATTGTGGAGTGTCAGTAAGGAGTTAGGTTTTTATAGAAGGCAAACAGGGGTCACTGGAACTCATTTTGAAAATATGAGAAGAGAAGAAGCTCCTGGTAACTCTTCATCAGGGTTTGGTCATGGCTTTATCTGGATTACTTAAACCTCTGTGAGTTAAAATCCCAGTTCTTGGATTCTGTTTTGCTGATGGAAACTGTCTTAAATGTAGTATTTATAAACAACTGCTGCGATTCATAGATTATATTCATATTTTGTACAAAATTCTATTACAAAAATGGGCATCGAACCTTCACTCATTATGAGTTATGTTAAACAATTATCTTCTTTCATCCTTAAACCCATGAAAGTCTTGAAGTCTAAGAAATTACACTCTTAAGAACATTAAATCCTGGAGTTCAGTTACTGATCTAACAGTAAAATGACAAAAAAATCTAATCTAAGTAATTGCAAATTTCCCCAAACATGCAAATACATCTATTTATTTTGAGCAATCCAGTATAGTTTTCAGTCAGTTCATACATTTGGGTTTGTGTTTTCTTATTTTCTAAATGTCTTATTTTGATTGAAAATTGTTTCAGAATTGTAGAATCTGAGTGGCCCATTTAATGAAGATCAGAAAAAACATTTGACACCCATGACTTTCACTGCTTCCAAAGAAGAGTAACATCAGCCTTGTGACTAAATGTATCTGTAAGGGGAACCACAACTAATGTAACCCAGTAGAGAGAAACCTTAACAGAGAAACTAATGGGACCTGTATTTTACGACAAAAAAAAAGATGCATCATGCTTGACAGAATACTTCCACTGAGCAGTTTGCTACAAAATCATTCCCAAGTTTTAATTCACCAAAATAATCAGTATTGATGCCCATCATAACATCTATTAAGACTTGCAGAACTGAGCCCTATAGTTTCTGGAAGCATGGCATCTTTTACCACTAACCTCTTCTGTTACAACTCACAGATTATTTGGAATCGAATTTGATACTTCAAGTTCATTTAAGTAAGTTCTGTTTTATAAAATCAAAAATAAAATGCTGATGATATAACAAAATCCTTCTCTTTTTATATTTTTTCTGTCCTGAGGTAGCTGCTTGTGAGGGCATAGATTAGTGTCAAGTTCAATGTTTTTGATATATCTCAGGCTGCAGGTCAGATCCACTGGCCTTTTTCTCTCTAAACCTTCTTGCATTTTCAAGAGTTTCCTCTCAGACATGGATCGGTGAAATGTCAGAATCCCTCATGAGAGAGAATTATTTTCACCTGCACTCCTCATTTTTTTGCAGCTATCTGAATGAGTGGGTTGATTTCCCAGCTGTGCTGCTCCCAGCAGTGCTGCACACCACTGAGGTGTGCAGTGTCACTGGTATTAAATACTGACACTTCTTCAGGTATGGATTTAAATGCCCATTTCCAAGAGTTTGTTTTTTTTTTCTCATGTGTTCAACTGCCACCTATATACCACATTAGGAGTTAAGGAAAGCTTTCTTGTTAGGAAAGCAGCAAACAGTAATGGAGCCAAAATTTCAGGAAAAGGTAACCTGAAAATGCAAAACACTTACAAAAAGTGTTTGTGTTCCAAAGTCAAAGATTCCTCACCAAAGCCCAATTCACAGTGAGAAATGGCAGGTGACACCTCTTTGTTGGGAGGGACTTTGGGACTTTGTTGGAGCAGAATTTTGAAGGAAACTGAAAGTGAGTCCATATGCAGCAGCCACTGCATTCATATCCTAAAGCTCACAGAATTACTTTTCAGAGGTGGCAACAAAATTCTGTCAATTAAAAGAAGCTTCAGCTGAAAAGTTCTCATAAATATTTCCTATTTAAGGGTGCTGGAGACATGCTGAGGTGATGAGCTCAAGAACAGGCCTCCTGGGGTGATATTTTTTTAAATGGAAATGCCTCACAGACATTTCTATTTAATAATCAAATGGAGGCAGCACCTCATTTATTCTCTTTGAATCTTTGGACTAGCTTTTGTATAATTAATTGAGAAAATATAGTAAGGTATAATTGAGCTAGTATTCCTTTTCAAGGTAGACTTGTGTTTTTATTTCCTTCCAGAGGATTTTCTTTCCACTCCATATTCATAGGTTGCTTCTTTAAATCTCAGGAGGGGGTGCACAAATGCATAAATGGAAATACATAAACATGAACAAATCAGAAATGTTCAGATCTGAGGCATCTTAAATTAAAATAATCCTTATTCAGCTGCCAGAATTTTTATTCCCTGAAGGATATTTCTGCTGCCTAGAACTACCAGTAAAATCTCAAAAGAGCTACTGTAAATGCTGCCTTCTGAATGGGACAATCTATTGGCAATGGGACATCTATTACTACTGCAATATGACATCAATTATTACTACTATAGTTCTGTGGTAAAAGAAACAGCAGGCTTTGTTTGGTTTTGAATGGCCAGATTAAGACTTTTCATAGCAAAATCTCAGAGATTAGAAGGAAGACAAGAGTCTGATATGCTTTTCAAATTTGTGTTCAGGCTTTTCCAGCTTTGGAAGAGAATGTATGTCTTCAAGGAATTGGTAATTCCCTGAAGCTAGAACTTGGACAGTGATTGAAATTCCCAGTGCAGGAGCTGCTTAACCTGGAAAGGTGTGGAGAGTGACTGCTGCAAAGCCACTCCTACAGGAGCAAGAACATTTCTTAACTTGGCCTAGCACAGAACTTGCCAGCCTGTTTACTGTTTGGTTCACCAGACCAGTGTCACAGTGGCAAAATGCCATTTTTCAAGTCTGCAAACTCCTCTTGTCTTTCTCCTCTTCCTAATAATTTGCTGTTCATAAATTTCTACTTTCATTTCCCTCCTTCTTTCTTCCACATTTCAGCTAGGCTGTCAGTTGGAAAGAACAATACTGATTTTCTCTTGCCTTACAGGGATTCAGCTGGATCCATCTATGGTACATGTTGAGTTGGTTGGTGTTATCCCTGTCAGCTTTGCCCAGAGCATGTGCTGCTGTTTCAGGGTTCCACACAGAACTCTTGCTGATCCTTTTATTAACCTTTGAACCACATTGGCTTAGAAGTGGCTTGTAAGCATGTGGTGGGACAGGTAGGTAGGCTTTTACAAGTGCAGCTTTGCCTCTCTCAGCAAGCCTGTCATCTCTTGACAGCTCTTGCTTGGACCCAGAGGTCACTGTCAGTTTGACAACCTGCCATCTTCAATCAGCTGTAAACTTAATTTAAAGTTGGGGCTAAAAGAAAACCTTGGTTCAAAGACAGAGAGTTTAAAACCCTGAGTACCTCCATGATTGCAAGACAGAGTCTCTGTTGATGGATGATTGAGTGCCCTTGTCTGTGTCTTTTGATTAGAGCAGGTTTCTCTCAAAGCTGTCGTTGGCTCATGCAGAATTTCTTTCTTTATCTTTTTAGCTTTTGGGAGACACAAGAGTAAGTTGAACTCCATGCTGTCATATTATCATTTTTTATAGTTGTGTATGATGACTAGTTCTGTGAGGTGTTTATAACAACTGAAGCCAAGTGAAGTTGTCCTGAAACCTTGTTTTCCTGAGTTTCTGAGGTGTTTGTAAACTTACTTTGACATGAAGACTTGTGCCTTGTGTTTGTTGTTACTTTAGCTATTGGGTACAGAGAAATCTTGGAAAACCTGATCTGGAAACATCTCTAAAGATTTGAAAGAAAACCAGCAAGTACATAATCTGGAGTAGCTGATGATATGCCAAATTAAAACTATTCCTCTTACATTTAGGTACTGCCATTGGATGGTTTATTAACTGCTTGTCTTGAACCTATATTTGAACAAGAATTTAAGCTATATTAAACTTCTGTTAACTCCCTGTGGATTTTAGCAGTGTCCAAAATACTGTGATGACTGTAACTCTGGATGTGATTTCAGTCTATTATTCACTTATCATTAATAAAAATTTATCCAAATACTGTCCTTTATGAGAGAAAAATAAGAGTTGACTGTGGCAAAGCCCATTTGAAATGGCTCTTCTGCACATTATTTTGATTTAGTTTTGTTTAGAATGGCTTTTTAAAGGAATATTTATTTAGGGAAAAAAAAAAAAAAAAAGCATGCTATCAACTCACTCATTCCAAGTCAATATCCTTCTGAGCACAGATTTCAACAATGCAAGATAGTTAAATGTAGTCAGTTCATCTGAGGTCATAAGTAATATCTGAAATACATACTCTGGCATTCTTTGGGGAAATTAATTTTTATAAGTAGTGTAGTTCTAATTATACATCACTGCCAAATTGTCCAGTAATGTTCTGAAAGCATTCTCTATTCTCTCTCAATTTTCTGTTGTATCAGACCTGTACATGTCTCTTCAATTATTTAAAAACGAATGGAGGAAAATCCTTAGTGTCAGCTCTACAATGAGGCTCAAGAGTCCACTATGATTGCAGAAAATATTCTAGTGACTTCTTTGAATTTCAGAGTGACAATTAGCTTAACAATATGATAGATATCCAACCTCTAATCAATTAGCTTGGGAAATGCTAGCCAGATAATTTCAATGGTTTTCCATGTCAGAAATGCCACTCTGTCTGCATAGCCTGAACTCAGAACACATACTATAAACTTCCATTCAATGGCTCCTTTTTACAACATGTAAAATGTTTTGCTCAAATTTTCTTTTTGGAGACATCTAAATCTTTTTAATAATTTTAAATTTTAAAATACTTGTAAAGACTGGGTGGAAGGGCAGATGGAAGAGAAGTGCTGAAGTTTAAAACTTACATTTGCATGTGTGCATATACATACAGAAACAGCTTTGTGTAGAGTCTCAAGTACAAATGTGTCTTTGTGTAAATAGCACGTTGGTGTGAAGGGAAACACCACCATGATCCATGTTCACATCCACTGAAGGCACAAATTACCCTTCTCTGCTACAACCTCCTGATATGCTCTTCTAGATTTCTAGTCTTTTTCTACCATACTTCTGCATTTTTCTTTGCACCCTGTTATTTGCAGAAGTTCCTTATTACATCTGGTTTGAAAAAAAAAAAAAATTCCTAGAGAAAACATTCTTCACTGAAATTTGATGGTTTACCCAAGCTGTCATGTTTGATGCAGATCTACTCAGATAAATTCTGATGGTGGTGATGTTTTTGTCAGCTTCTCCTCCTGTCACCCTGACAGTCACTTCGTGGTTGTAGGAGACACCAGAAGTCCTGGCAAGACCCAAGGCAGGCAACACAACACCCCCAGACTTTTACAGGAAGAAAATCTTGATTGTTTTGGATCTGTGACCTCACATATTTTAATGAAAAATTTTAAACCTGAGCTTTTCAGTTACGAGCTGGAAGTTGGCCATCACATGAAGAATCATGACTCTGGAGTGAGTGACAGCTTTTTATATGTTTTTTTGTTCCTCATGTGATAGATCTGTCAGGCTAGAAGGTAGGTCTGAATATAATCTGGACACTTACCAAACTTCACTGGCTCATTTCTCCTAACATTCAAACTAAAAGTTTGGTTTTAGTATTTCATCTTAAGCTTTCATTTTCTTTTTCTTTCCACTAGATGAATTAAGATTTCTTAAATGATATTTTGTTTAACTTAGTATTCCAACCTATGTTCAGAAAAGCAAAGAACAAGGCAATCAAAACCTGGATGAAATAAGGAATGCTTTAAGTAATCTATCATCAGAACAAAGCCCAAAAAAACCAAAGACAACATTAAAAGTCATCACACCAAAACAAAACCACAAAAATGCTGGAAGCCAAGAGAGTATAGATTTCAAATCACAAATTTGTAAAGGCTTGTCACAACTTCATGTTTATTTAAAAAAATAAATATTTGAAAAAATATTTAGATCTGCAGCTGTTTATACCTGCATGACACTGCAGGTCAAGTTCCCTGCAAAGAACGTTATATCTATTTAAAAAAGAGTAAAAAGACAGCACAAACCAAATAAATATTACAATATGCTGTGAAAAACATTATCCTTTCAAAACTACTAAATGAAAGAATTTCCATTTCTCCAACTCAGTTGACATATCACACATTTCATCTAAGACGAAAGAACACTTATCTTTGATGAATAAAATAAACATTGTTAAATGAAAGCTTCTAAGAGTAAATTCCCCAGTGTTCCAGTAAGCTAAGATCTGAGTTTCATAGCTTGTTTCACAACAATCTGCTCAAAAATCACTAAAGATATTCTGTAATTTTTTAGACCAACGTGCTCTCCCTGGCATAAAATGTAAAGCAGCAATAACAGTTTCTCCTGCAACAGAAGCAAAAAAGGTGAAAACAGAAGGCACTGGAAACTGAAGATAAACTGACATCCTCCTACTAGATTACTTGAAATACTGAGTCTCACTGAGCTGGAAGAACAACTCTTAACATCATAGGGGAAATATTTGATGAATCTGATCATTTTTTTACTTAATTTCAATAAGAATTTGGTAGGAGCAGTGTTGTTAGATAAGTTAAAAAGATTAGAATATAGAAGTTTTTTTCATCCTAAATAGAGAATGGCTTTGGATTGCCACACTGGTTTTAACTTTGGCAGTAGTTCCTTTCAGTTGAAAATTCATTTTCAGAGTTAGCCTTTCATGCCTGTCAGTTTTCCGTGTTGAGAGAAAAAATCAAGGCATTTTCCTCTTGCAGTTCTTAATGAGACAGCCTTGACATCTGGAAATTGGAGAAAACCTTTAATGGTTTTGAACCACTAATGACCAGGAAAGCATTACTGGAATAACCTGACTTCCTTTGCAAATGGCATCTTGGTTTAATGAAGTAGCAGCAACTGTTCATTCTTTTCAGTTTTTAAAATGAAATTCTTTCCCAGGATTCTATCTGAATGTAAAATAAGCATTACTTCTTTCTCTACCTTGTATTACAAATCACAAGTGTGTGACTGCTCTAAAAAGAAAGGTTCAAACAGAGAAGATGCTGAGTCTTGGCTATGTTGAGAAGTCAACTATGTGAAAAAAAAAATTTAAACACATGGACAGATTTAGGTCTGTGCTGTTTGGGAAGAACACAAATGAAGAAAAAAAAAAATCATGTTCTTCTATACATTTATATATATGTGTGTGTGTGTGTGTCTGTATGTGTGTGTGTGCCCGTGCATTTATTTAATTTTTTAAAAATTTCATTAAAAAGGTTCCTATCTGAAAAAGGCACACAGAACACAGAGATACCCATGAAAACTGAAAAATTCACTGCAAAAAAAAAAAAAAAAAAAAAAAAAGAAAAACTGGAGGTATTAATTTCCAGACTGTAGTTTTGCAGGTGCCTGAAAATATATATAAAGGAGATTAAAGGATATAACTGTTTATCTCAGAAAAATTTTGCTTAATTTATAATTTCACAGTTAATTGTAAAGGAGAAATTTTATCTGCTTATTTTTTACACCACATCCACCACCAGTACCTTGTGATATCATAGAGGAAAGTGCCTCAGACTGGCAAGAGATATTTATTTACCTGAGGTCAACAGCAGAGCTCTCCTGCAGTATCTATCTAGGGGCTTTTAGGGCAAAGTTGTCTAATTTAGAGAACTTGAAAGTGAAGGAAGTATTAGTAAAAACTAAAGTCACTAGCAAATGAAAGCAGATTTTCCAGTATATCCATGTCTGGAACAGTCATTTTGTTGTACCTAAGGCAGCAGATGATTTTCTAGGCCACCCTTGCCTGATGACATGAGTGAGTGAATGACTGAGTGAGCAGAGTCCAGTCTGCTGCTGAGAATGGAAGGAGCATTGGGGGAAGGTCACTGATGAAGCCATTGGGCAAATGAGCAGCCAGGTAAATCTAAAGACTAAAAAAGTCCATGGCAAAATGTGTTTTGATGTCAGCAGGTCTTGAATGGTCTTTGATGGGCCTGAGAAGAGGTAAGATAAAGGTGAGTCTTCCTGAAGAGAAACGTGGCAAGGGTTGTAAAGGGCTTATTTTTTCATTAAATAAAGATGTTTTTTACCTAAATCTCATCATCTATGCAGCATCCTGAAAGCCCAGCTTGAGGGGGGATCTGTGCACTCCCTTGCCTCATGATGCACTGGCATGCTGATCCTTCCTGGGGACACTTCAGCCTCCTGTCACCTCTTTCCTGCTGCTCTTCATTTCTGCACAGAAGTGAAGGATTTATTGTACTGCTGCTTTACAAGCTGGAGTCGAAGACCACAGGGCAGCACAACTTCTTTATAGGCCCAGTTATTCCCATGAACATTTGGAACCATTTCATACCAATTCAGTACAATGTGGTAAATTAAACTGAAAGTGCTGTCAAACTTCAATGGGAATCTAAACCCTACATTTTTGCACTGGAAGCATCCATGACAATCTGCAAAAGGCAGGACAGAGCTAAGAGGCAACAGCAAAAGGAGGATTTTGTGTGAAATACGGTGACTTCTGTCCAATTCACAGATTTAGCAAAGAAATTTTTAAAAGGGTAGATGATACTGAAAAGGGTTATTAATGAGAGCTGAATCTCCTTAAGATCCCCTGCAGGTTCAGAGATCATTTCTTGTTCTTGTCAGCTCTCAGAAGCTCAGATGCTTCTGCAGAGCTCAAAGTATACAACGTGCAGGGTTTTGACAATTAGTGTCAGAAACAGCAGCCTGTCTTCTCAATTTCCAGCGTTTCTTGCTTTTGTCATGCTGAAACATCAGCTTCTCTTATGTTACTCCAATTTGTGAATGCCCTCCTGATGAAAGACTGAAATGTGACAGGTTTAATTCAGTTCAAAAATTTAAGGTGTGATTTTTAATTTGAACTAAATTTTTATATTTAAAAGATTGCGCACAATTATCTGACAAACTTCTCCCCTAGTCTGTGTGAAAGAAGATTATTTGAGCTATTTTTCACTTTTCTACTGCAGATCTTTACTTGGAAAACTTGTTGGCATGAATGTGGAAAATGTGTAAATGGTTCTCAAAAAGAAGAAAGGCCTGTGAGCTGAAAGGCAAATACAGGTGTTCATGAGACAGTGTGGGGAAAACATCAAGAGCAGAAATATAGGGGTCAAATATACAAATGTCAAATACAACCACAGACCTGTCCTTGAGTAGTAGGGGATGGCCTGGCTGTCAAGTTTAAAAGGAAATTACAAGATAAAGATGATTTCTTATGAGACATCTGTCCAATCTGTGGAATTTCAATTATTGTAGTAAAGTCAAATTAATGAAATGCTTACTATGATAAAACCTAAAAATGAGGAGACATTTGAATTTAAAAAAAAATTGAGAGATGCTGGACAAACATGAAGAAGTTGACACTTGAAGAGCTGACCCTTTAACAATCAAAGTGCCCACCTCTTCTGAAGAGCTTGGACCAGGTTTGAGATAATTCTGTTCTTAGAAAATGTAAAGACCCTTTTTTGCATCTCGTATTAATTGGTCATTAGTAAAATGGTTTAACACATATTTCCTGCATTTTCCTCATGGTTTTAAGGTTCCTTTCCTAGTATGTAATTAAAATTATCATTAGTGTAACACTAGAATACGAAGAAATAAATAGTGAGATGTTTCAGAAAATTAGCACCTGAAAATGCAAATTGGTCCTAACTCAAATGCTGTTAGGGACAAATCCTTTGCTACCTACTTAATGAGATATCTTTGTTAAATTCTTATTTTGTTTCAGAAAGTCTCAGCCCCTTAAGCGTAAACATACTCCAAGAAAAATATTTCTCCCTGGAGATGTTGGGGGTTTGATGCAAATCTATTAGAACCAAAACTGTGTGGTAGGACTGTATCTGTTCCAGTAAAAATTTGGGAAAAATGTCTCAGCTCAAGGACAAAATCTCAGTTTAGTATGATATAAAGATACCTTTGTCACTGTCACCCTCTTTTGAATTTTAAGCAAGAAATGTTTTGGGTTTGTGTTTTTATAGAAATAAAAATTCTGGAAAAGTTACCAGTTTTGTAGGAGCTTCATTTTTATACAGCCTGCACTGGGAATTATATATTATCAGGAGTAAGAGGTCAGTTGTAGAGGTGGGAGTCATGTCTGAGTTTAAACACACACATACACACATACATGCACACAGGAGCTATGATGTATAGGCAAGCCTTTTAATAATAATAATTCACATATATTATGCGTGTTGTGGGTGTATGTGTGAGAGTGTGTTTGTGCTGTACACACACCAAGGTACAATTAACAAATATCACCAGATTATTCACAGTCATGATTTGGGAGCCTCTGAAGCCAGACCTGTGCATCTACTTGACAAATTTTAATCAAAACACAATTGTTGCAATAATGTTCCTGCTACTTTAGGGACCAAGTGCTGTAAAAAAAAACCAAAAAAAACCAGCCTACAGTCTTGTTCTTTGCTGTGATTTATTGCAGTGTTTGAATATTCAGGATGTTTTTGCTAAGGGCAGAGCCCCCTGACAAATGAGCAACACAGCACAAGGCGCTGACAGCTACTGAAATATTTGTCCATCTGCTGACCCAGGGACACTCTTGAGTTTAGAAGGCTGGCAGCTCTTGACTGATTAAAATTATGCTTTGAATTGGACTCACTCATTTCCACTCAAAATTGTACACATGGCTGGAAAGGTGACAAGTCACTGTTGTATCTTGAGTGATTAAGTCCTAGTCAAGGATAACGACAGTAATAACGGGCTGACAAGAGAATCTCCCACATAAATAAGAGTAATAAAGTCAACAGTGCTGTCAGCCTGCTTGCATAGTTTCCTGCATGGAAATTTCAGAGCCTAAGATGAGCAGAAGGGAAATAAAAAGCCATCATCTTTACTACCCTGTCCCACATTAAACATCTGCTCTACAATGGCATTGTTTGTCTGCTATTGATTTTACACCATGGTGTAGCAATTACTTGGGCATTGCTCGTCTGAGGAATTGCTACCCAGCATCCTCAGGACCAAGAGCATGATGGGTTTGGAAAGAGGTGAGAAGCTTACATGAGTAGTAAGATACTGTCAAGTCATATACATAAGCCACACATGGGAGAAATATTTATCCACGTGTTTTCAGGCGTAAATAAAATGTCAGATTATAGCAGCCAGAAAATTACTTCTAGATTTATACACTGCTGTTTTTCAAGTACATCCCTAAATTTGATGCTGACCCATGTCAGAGATAAATGGCATAACTGAAATTCTCTGTGCTTCAATGTCGCAATTTGTGTGCTTCTCTCATAGATTTTATCACCAGAAATGTGTTAATTACCACTGATCTCTCAGTTCTGTATCTATTACATGTCAAAAGAAGAAGGGAGCACTGACATATGGTATGGGTCAAACCCAAGTGTTTCCTTGGAGGTAGAAAAATATCTGGCATTTTGAAGAATTCAAGGAGTTTGGTTGTCGGTTTATAAATATGTGTAAATATAAATCATTCCTTTTTATCAATGCCATCAGAAAAAGATAAATGGGGAGGGATTTCTGGGCCAACAGGTAACATAGCCTGCATGTGGAAGTACCTGCTTGTGGAATGCATTACTACTTTTCCACAGTCACCAAATGACTCTGGTTGCTTGTTTCCACATATTTGAGACATTCACATTATGTTTACTCAGGACCCTGGAGTGAAAATTTGTGAGTTCTGATGAAATTTAACACCATTTGTAGCCTCATATACAGGCAGGGCCTAAATACAACAGTGACAGCAATGTGTTATAAAAATAATCAAAAAATATTATGGTTATCAAGAGGCTCAACTGATTCTGCAAGGATTTAAAACCAGACACCAGAGATGTGAGTGTAAGATCCTTGGTCCTTCCTAGCAGCAATGAAGCACAGAGAGAAGTGACCATGCTGGGACTGAGCTCCTTCACTGCTTCCAGGCCACTGTGAGGCTGCATTTTAGTGACACAATATTACTGACACCTAAACTTCATAGAAGTACAATTATCTCCTCTTGATGTCTTTGTCCTTTGACATCCCAGATGCTCTGGGCTGATTGTGTGCTCTTCCAGTTAATGGTATTTGGACTCAAGGCCAATTTGTAGCTGATTGAGAAAAGTGTCAATGAATGTCAATGAGTGGAAGAAACTCTTGTAATCCCAGTTGCCATCCCACATCAAAATTTCCTCCATGGTTTGTTACAGAATTGATTTTGCATGTGGCTCGGTATTACCAAGATTTAGAGGAGAGATTTATTTTGGAATCTAACTGCAAATGGGCCAGTAATGAGCTGTAGCTATAAACATCAATAGAATTTATATTAGAATTTATATTTATATTAGATAATTTCCTCAAAATTTCAAAGCAATTTTCCATTGGAAAACAAATCCACAGAATACTGGTTGGTAGTACTGACATAATTCTTCATTAATCTCAACTGAATGGTTAATAAGGTAACGTGCTGTTAGTCTTTTCCAGATGAGCTTTTTTTGGAGGCACTGTAGAGCAGCTCTCTATTTTCAGCTTGCTTCCAGTAGCATTGCACCACTCATTCTTGAGAAGAAGAAGAGACTAAAACAGGAGGGGGAAAAAGAAAGAGAGAATGTGTCAGACAATGACAAAGAAGATAAAATACCTGCTTTGAGATCCTAAGGAACCTGGTTGCCAGAAAGTCACCTCCTTTATTAACATACTGAGGAGAGACACTGAGGAGATGATATGAGACCTCAGTGTCAAAGTAGATTGTAAAACTTCATTTTCCTAGGGTTGGAGCTGGCAAGAAATCAGATGCTGAAATGAAGCTGGGTTAGAGATTTGTGAAGAGTTAAAATTCCACTGCCATAGGAGACACTTTCTCTATATTTTCCATTCCAGTTGCACTTCCAAGATAAGGCAAACACTTACAGATGAATGACTGCATTTATAACATAAGTACCCTCAGATTTTAAATTATCTATCCATGGATAGAACTCGTTTTATCTTTGCACAATGGAACATTTCCCTCTAATATTCAGATGCAGAAGGAAGTCACACTTAGGCATGTGTGTCTAAATCATCAGTCTTTTTGCAAATAATCAAAATGCAGAAGGATTGAGTGAGATAAGCACCAGAAAAATCCACAGCAACTGTTACTTTTCTCTCTTTTTCCATGGAATCTGGATTGCTGGATTTGGCCAGCAGTGTGTAAGTTACATTTTTCCTAATTGGCAGCCAATCAAAATTATTACTACACTTTTGAAGACAGGGGAAAAAGGAAAATATCTGATGTTTATTATTTTTCAAGCACAGGTCATTGTTAACAAGTATTCTCAAGAGCAAGCAGCTTTGCTTAACCACAGAACCCTTGTACTTCATTAGATTGTACAAATAAGTGGCTCACACTCTCCATTTGCTCTCTCTGGCAGCCAAGAATTGCAATGATCAGATTCACAGAATTGCAATGGCTTCAAACATAATACAATCAAGTGCAGATCTTTTCCATTATTCAGTTTTTTTGTGATCTATTTATTCCTTATTTATTCTTTGGCCTTTAGCTGCCTATGGAGTTGTGTGTGAAAAAATAGACTCATTAGTCTTGTTTGGTTTTCTCCCAGTAATTGTTTGGGCATTTTATTTTCAACACTTCTGCTAACTCTCAATATTACTTGTGCATAATCACTGCTAGAGTGCTATTACTGACTTTTTTTTTCCTAAACATTTACATCTGTTATTTTTCAATGTCTCCACTACATTTCAGTTGAAAAATGTTTTATGTGTCTGAAAGCCACTTATCACTGCAGAATTTGTATCTGCCTATCCTTTTGTGCAGCCTCTTCTGAAGTGAATGCCTGGCTCAAGGGAATCAGTAGGAGTTTCATACTTCATGTTGTTGGGCTCAAAACTTATCTCTCCATCTTGTTTCTCTTAAAATTCTATCTCTATCAGTTCTATTTCTCTCCAGAGTAACATGGAGTAACAAATTATGTTGTTCATTTTTCATTGAGGGAATGATGTGCTTCTAAGAAGGAAAAAATCAGTGAATGTATTATAAAATTCTAATTTGTCTTTGAAACTTTTTCCCATTAGATCTTCTCTCTCTTCTCTGCACTCTTCCTCATTAAATTCAGCTGCAGAAGCTGATTCATTATCCCGACTACTTGTTATTTGCATGAATTTTCTTTATGGGCTGAAATGTATTAATAATGGATGTGTGCACTTACTATAACAAATAACTTCATCAATAACATCACAAGTTCTGGATATTCTGGTTTTTTACATAGGCATCAAAACCAAATCTAGGAAACTACTCATAAAATTTTTGCTTTTTTAGATAATATTTGAATAGGGATCAGGGATGGTTGCACTTACAATTCAACTTTGCTTTCCATATGGATGTTCTAATGAACAGCCTTCTCAAAAGGATGGGATCAAAAGTTAATTTGAACTATTTTACCATTTTCCCCAATGTTCAGCATTATGCTTTTCTTTTACCTTGAGCACATTAAAAACTTAGGGGTACAATAATGACAGGAAGGAGATAGATAGATAGATAGATAGATAGATAGATAGATAGATAGATAGATAGATAGATAGAACAAATATTTTAAAATATTTGGCTCTCAAAAAGGTCTCCAGATTTCTGAGGACAGTCTATTTATTTATTTTTGTGTTCCTACCTCAATTGGTTTATTCTTCCATTCCAGTGACACTCTAGAATGTTGTTCACGAAGCCACCAGCAGAGCTTTCTGTCATGGAAGTGCTGGCAGCAAAAAAGAAATAAACTTTCAACTTTCTCTGCTGAGTTTCTCAAAAAATGTGCTAGTGGCACAAAATTCATTTACATTTAAATATTTTCAATTTTACAGTTGAACTGGCATTAGACACTGGGGTTAGAAAGGATGAAAATGGAAACACCCAGAATGAAGACAGGTGAGAATATTTTTGTGATGTTGATAATGAATATCTAACAAATGAAAAACACCCTGCAGATGGAAAAAACCATAGTGCTACAGGAAAGACTGATCAAGAGCTTACAAAAATTATATTGGTGCTGCTATGGCCACTGTAGTGTGAAAATAGAGATAAAAAATGAGACTTTAAAGCTTCAGGTGGTATAAGTTTCAAACTGGCTCTCACACAGTGAGAGAAGCAGTACTTTAAGCTGTGCCAGCCCTTGCTAAGAAACTCTTCAGAGGTTCTAAACAATTCCCCTTTTTACAAGGGTGTGATTTTGAGGAACTCCAGTGGATATACAGAGGTTTGTGGAGTGTGTAGTAGGTGCAAGTGAAACAAAGACATCGAGAAAGTACAAAAGTCTTTCAAAGAGATGATCAGGTTGGAGTCCAAAGCAGTCAGAAGCACATGAGGGAACTTGGTTCCAGCACTGAAAATCACTAATGTGATAACAGGACCTTATTGTTACAATGACTAGCGTGCTCTCAGGGAGTTTAATGGTGACACACTGCTTATATCAAAAGTGGTAGGCTGGTTTCCTGGTTACTAGTCTTCAAAAGTTATTGATGGGATGAACTCTAAAGTATTTTGGTTTGGTTTTTTTTTCCTAGTGAACTTGTACCTGTCCTCTATCTAAATCGTAGGTAAAATTGCATTTTTGTGACTTATCACCAGAGGTTTGGGAGTTTTTGCTATCCCTATAGTTTTTCATGGACCAGAAACAAATGCTATATAATCAATGAATATCCAATTTTAGTAAGAGAAAAGAAATACCTGTCATGTATCCTGGAAGGTGCAAAGTGCCAACAGGATCAAGAATGATGCTATCCTCCTAAAACACATATCTTTTTTTTACCTGAGTTTTAAGGATATTTCGAAGATAAATTTTTCAATGTGTTTCTTCACACTTCATTAAAAAAAAAAACCAAAAAAACTCAGAATAAATGGCAGAAAAAGAACTTCAGAAATACAAAGGAAAGCAGAAAGAACAAATTACATTGCTTATGAACTATTTTTATCTTGAAGAGGGCCAGAGTAATGGATACTATATACAACACAGAACAAGTTTCTGCCTGGAGGAACATATGTTTTAAGAAATTCCTGGGTGTTGATTTTCAGCTCTAACTTGCACAATGTTTACCTTGAGATGAGCAGAGCAGTGAGAATGAAAGAGAGAACTAGATGGCCAGCAAAGCCTGAGGGGTTCTCTGTCCTGTTCAGTGTCTGCTCCTGCCACAGGTGCATCCAGGAGCCCACTCAGCTTTTTGGAATTCTCCACTGACCCCCCCAGTGGAGACCAAGGCTGCTCCACCCTCAAGGTGCCAACCTGTAGTGACCAGCACAGGGCTTGTTTGTGCAAGAAATCCTGTCTGCTTTCCCATCTCACATCCTCAGCAGAGGCAGGCTTTGGGTTGCCCTGGGTTCCCCAAAACATGTGTTCCTGAGTCAGGAAGAAACATGGATGGCATCCAGGATTGAGGAGGGGTGCTTGACACAGCTCTGTGCAGAAAGAATGTCCAAGGAATTCTGCATCTGCTCAAAAGCTCTGCTCTATATTCCCCTGCCAAGACTGCCAGTGTCTGCTGTCCTGGGAAGTAGAATCTGCCTAGTTAAAAAGCAAGGTGGGAAACTGGGAAACTCTTTCTAGTTATAGCAGGTTTTACAGTCTTTCCACTCTCTGTATTACTATGGTATTTCAACCTCAGCATACTGTGGAATAGCAATATACTCCAGTTTATTTAACCAATCACACTAAGAAACAATGCCATTCTATCCCCAGGAAAGATTTCCATAATTTTTTGCACCTTCTTACAAGCACTGACTAATTACAACTTTGACATGCACTGGTCTAGGTCCAAATAACTGAAATTCCACAGGATGCACAGGCAGTCATTTTTTCAGAAGCCTGAGAAAGTGAAGTAAAATGTCTGTATCTTCTTCCTCAAACTGCCTACAACATTTAAAGCCTAAGGTAAAACCACATGATTGTATTCCCTTGGTCTAGCACACACATAAGACTTCAAGTAGAAAACATTTAAAATATATTATAACTGTGATTAAGAGCAGAACTTCAGTAAAGAAATTTCAGTACTTTTTAAAGTTCTCTTATTTCATATGACCATGTAAAAGATATTATACTCTCATAAAAAATGTTTGATCAAATTGCATCCTTGGCAAGGAAGGATTCCTATCTAGCCTTTTTCACTGTAATATTTAAAAAAATTGTAAGAGAAGTGTTTAATTCAACTAAGCTATCTTCTTCCAAAAAACTTCAAGTATCTAGGAGAGACATATAACGTTATTAGGAAACAGAATGTCTGATATTCAAAATAAATCAACTTCCATGGATTTAACCATGAAAACAAAAGGTGCATTTATGTCAAACAGATTTCAAACATGAATGCCTGATTTGTTCTGTGTATTTTGTTTAATACCATGGGTTTGGAAACAGCACAATAAATTGGCACTGGGCCCAGATTAGTTGCTATAACAATTGTTTTCCATTATAACTGATCTTGCCTGTTTCCTTGCAGATCATGCTGCAAATCCATGCTTTTACTGTGCCCAGGTCTCCCAGCACAGCAGCCAAAGGTTAACTGGGTTTAGTGGGTTTCCAGCTCTTGATGCTGCTGCTCCCTGGCAGGAAGCCTTCAGTGGTGAGCACAGGGTACCAGGGGCAGCTGAGAACCAGCAGCAGCCCTGGCTGGGAGTGCAGGTCGTGTCAGGTGAGGTGTGAGGGCTGCTCTGCTGCAAAGACCAAGCATTTATATTCCCATGGAAAAACTGCTCCTTCAAAGCCACTAAGGATTTAGACAAACCTGCTTCCACACATCAGCAGTGAGCATTTGGAGATTAAATGTGCCAAGGACCTGCTGTGCATTTAGCTGGTCCCATGCTCACTGCAGCACTTGAGGGATGACACAGATGAGACACTGAACTGGGTTTCATTTTCTGTGACACCCAGTTGGAATAGCACCACACTGAAAGCAAGCAAAGAGAGGAAGACCTGAGAATAAGGCACAGGATATTTTTGGAGTTTGATACTGTCTGGAGGATTCCTGTCCATGGGGAATGGAGAAGAATTGGAGCCTGAAAACAATACAGATGGGATCTGAAGAGATGAGAGTTCTGTGGGGGGAACATAAAGATAAAGGCCTTGGAGTGTCATGGCAGGGCAGAGCTGGTGCAGGGACTAGCAAGGCACAAGAGCAGAAGCCATCAGGGTTAGAGGGGCCAGGGGAATAAAGGCCCTGGTGAATGGAAGATTCTCACCTGGAGTTAAATCTGAGAAATGAACAAAAGACACCTGTATTTTGCTGCTGGTAAATGAAGTGGGGCAGTGAGAAGGCAAAATCTCCCATGATGGTGAGTTGCTGTGAAACCTCCAGGCTTTTGACCTTGCACACTTCTGGCAGGTTCCTTTGCCCACCTGGTTTGGATGCAGGCAAGGGAGTCACTGGGAGCAGAGGCTGGACAGCTCTGCCCCATTTTTGTGTCTGGTACCAGAGGGGTGAGCAGCAGCCAGGACTGACCCCTGCACACATGGAGAAGGGTTAAAATTTCTTCCCTGCTGGAGAACCACAGGACACCATGGAGTGTCATGCCAACAACTGAAAATTAAACAAGCTCATGTCTGGTATTTAAAAAGTTTAGGGATCTGCACAAGAAGAAAGGTCTCCCCAGAATCTGCCTGGAAACAGCGCTGTGATAGCTGCACCAGCCAAAAATGAGGAGCTGTCAGAATCAAATGCACATTGCTTCAGAATCAGCAATTCCTTCTGCAAGGTACTAATGGACTGGGATTTTGGGGCAAATCAGGGGTTTTGGGGGCAGAAAATATCCAAGTATCCAACTTTTCCCCACCTTGAAATGATTCCACTTGTGGCAAGAACTTAGGAAGAGGTGAAGGAGTGAAGGAGGGAATGCAGGAGTGGGAAGGATGGTCTCACACTGAGATGCTTCAACTCCCAAGAGAAACCAGATCTGTGCTCCACAGTTGTCATTGCCTTACCTGGGAATTCAGACTCTCAATGAGCTGTCAAATCCAGGGTGGTCCAAGAGACTGTAACATTTCTAGTTGGATTCAGCCCATTAGTAACTACCATGACAATGAAAATAATCAGTAAGAAATCCTCAGAATATTGTCATGAGGACAAAGGTCCAAAGAAACAAAAGATGATCCTGTTTTGCAGATTGAGTAATTCAAGGTTTGGGGTATGAAGAATATCTGACATCTGTAAACTCCCTTGACAACCTGAACCTATGTCAGGGACAATCTGTTCCAAACATTGTCTGCAGAAGACAAAGCTCACACTAATGATATTTATTGTTAGTACTGTGCATGAAAAAAAGGAACAAACAAAACAAAACAAAACAAAACAAAACAAAACAAAACAAAACAAAAGGCTTCATGGTTCTCCAAGCAAGGAAGGTAGAAGCAGATATTTGATTATTTCAGGCATATTTAAGCTGGAATATGTCCCTGAAATATCATCTCCACAGGAACAGAGATAAAATAATGATAGAAAAATGTCCAAGAAAGCTGGAACATGTTCAATTATGAAGAATATATAAGGCAAATAGGGAGAGGCAAGGTGCCACAGGTAATGGAGCACTGTGCCCCTATCTGAGAACTTTGTGTTTTATGACTGAAAATAATTTCTCTTAAATGGCAAAAAATGTCAGCCCAAACCTAGCATTTTTCCTATTTTGTATTTCATCACAAAATGGCATTTTTAGGTCATCCAATAGAGCTAGGAAATATATGAGTGTGCAGTTTGAGAAGAATTTAAGAAAATATGGAAAGGCAAAGCCTTCCAAAAATATTCAGAAGTAATATTGCTTATTGCTTTGCAGTAGATCTAGAAGCAGCTATTCAGCTCTTCTCAGCACAGCACTGCACTAAAGCAACTACATCACCAAATGAGCTTTTGAATCAAATGTGAAAGCTTTACCAAAGACAATAGAGAAAGGAGAAACTTCACTGGTGATTTTGTATCCTGTTTTAATTTTTTTTTTTCCAAAAAAAGTTTATGAAAGTAGTTAATATATCATGGCAGTATCTTGAATCATCCATCTGGATGGATTTTGTTGTGTGGGTTTTCTCAGAACTAGTTATTTAACTCTCTGCCACAGCAGTGCTGTGAATATGTCTTGTTGACAGGAAATCTCCTTTACTGTTTTTAGAGAATAGCCAGGAATGACCCCAAAGTCTCACTTCTGTGTGATAATACTGTTTGTATATCTCCTATTAAACACAGAGAGATAGAGTTCTTGTTCTTTCATTTGGATTCATTTCCATTTACTCAACATGAATATCATCCGATCTTCACCTAGTCATTCAGCACTGTGAATCTTCTGCATCTCTGCAGGAATTCAGCTTCAGAATTAGCTATCCTGAATAATTTCAAACATTCTGCAAAATTGGTTCCCTACTGTTTACCTTTTTTGTTATAATTTGTGAATATCCTGATAATGGCAGGTCCTACTACATAGCTTTTGAGCCTATCAATAATAGAAAATGTTCATTTATTAGCATATGTTGTTACAACAGGACAGGTCAAAAATTATTTTGGTTGACTGAGAGAAAATTTCTTCAGTAGTTTTTACTGAAAGCCCTGGTTGGCCTGTTTTATTAATCCCACATATACTGGAATGACAGGTCCACCTATCTAGTAAACTGCCATCTTCATAGGATACTTACAGTTTCACCAGCCATTCCTGTGACTCATCCCAAATCTATAATGTCACCCATATTTGTTAATCCATTTCTCAATACAGTTCCTTGTTAATCTGGCTGGTGTTAAAGCCAAAAGGACTGGTTGGTCTTTCCCAAGATGACCTGACTCAATCTTTAAGATACTTAAGGTACCATATTAACCATTTCTTTTATTCCCCTGATTCTGGGTCAAGCAGCAGGTAGATTATTTGCTTTATAGTTTGTCAAGTCTAAGATTCTACAGAGTTCACAGACTTGAATTTCTTTTTAGAAACAGGAGTTTTGAATTTTGTTTATTAATTTCTGAAATGCTTGCTGATGATAATTCCAGCTGACACAAATTTCCATGATCTTGGTCTCTGTTCCTGTGCAACAGTGATAAATTTCCTACCTTCCCTTGCAATAAATAAATTCATCTTCATTGTCTATTTGTTCTACTGACTCTGACAAACTCCCTCTTTCTGATATGTTTGAAAAAGTTTTGATTATTGGTATTTAAATATATATATATATTTATCCCAACTGCTTTCCTGTTCATTGGTATTTTATTTACCATATTTTTTATTAAGTGAATACCACTGCCACTTTTACGGGTCTGGGTTTTTTTTCCATTTTACTCTTCTGTTCAGATATACCAGCTTTAAGGTGTGGGAACAGTCCTTTTAGGCCCCAAGTTTCTAGTATAATGTATTTTAATAGCATTTTACCTCATTGTTTGCTCACATTAAATGTCTCTTTAAAAAGCTTACTCATTTTAGAGTAATTCTTTTCTTTTCCAGCATTTCAATATACTTTGAGGGATATCCATTTTTTCCTTCTCAGTACCACAATTAAATCCATGTATCTTATGGGCACTGACTTTGGGTGGTTCTTCTATATGTCCATCCTCAGCCTCCAGCCCTGGGACCTCCTCAGAGTTAATGGGTGCTTGTCCTGCTGGGGGTCTGTGGACTGTTTGCCATAAAAGCAGGCATTAATGGGGTGACTGCATCTTGAAATTAAATTTAGCCAGGGTGTATGAGATAAGTGATATATTCCAATGCTGTTCTCTGTTTTTTGCCCTGATTTGCCTCCTTCCAAAATGATTTTCAGCACAGCTCTCTGAACTCACTCCCACTGACAAGCCTGCAGGAGGAAGGCAAACTGTTTAGAAACATTTATCTTGCTGAGTTCTCTACCAATCGTCTCCACAAAGAGAGAAAAACTGCAGAATGGAAGGCAGATGATACAAACAGTTTTGCCCCTTTCCTGCCACCAGAAAACACCTCCCTTTCTGTGCTTCCAAGTGCACATCACTCCTTCTACACTCACTGATGCTCAAGAACAGCCACAAAAACTCTCACAGGAAAAGATACCCAGCTCCCATAGTTTAAACCAATTCAGAACTGAAGAGGTTTATCCATTAAGGAAGATATAATGACATAAACAACTGGCACCTCAGGATGAATCCTTGTCACATCCTATAACCCACTGATCCCCATCTCTGTGAGAAAGCCCACCCAAAGTTGCAAACACCTGTGTGAGGTGAGGTGAGGTGAGGTGAGGTGAGGTGAGGTGAGGTGAGGTGAGGTGAGGTGAGGTGAGGTCCTCACCTGCTGCACTCTGCAATTCCCTTCCCAGCTGAATGCAGCTCATGGCACCTGACAGGGTGGCTCCACTGAACAAAGGTAGAGAGGACTTCAGGGCAGATTTTGAGTCCTGCTGTTTCCACTCAAATATCTCTGGTGTGATTAAAAATGTTCAGGCTTCTTTCATACTTTTTTTTTTTAGTCTTTTCATTCATTTCTAAAGCTTTGCAATTTCCTATTTACCCTTTGATCTGGCCATCTTCCTCTTTCATTTGATGGGTTTGGGGACAATGCCTCCCAGCTAGTTTTATGTATTTGATACATCCATAAACGGTTCACACAGTGCTCTTATCTTATGGTTATCTTATCTTTATGGTTAAACAGGCCACTTGCCAAGGGAATGCCATGCAGGCACCTCCCAAAAAGTGCAAGTCAAAGATCTCTGACTCTCAATCCACAAAGGAAAAAGAGACAGTGAGACATAACTCCACTTATTTTCTTGAGGACAGAGGTGAATTGAAGAAATGTGCCTGATTTTTTTTTTTTTTTTTTTTTTTTAACGTATCTCTGGATTATTCTGATATCTGTCTCAAGTAGTAAGGCTTTCTCTTTAGTGTCCTACAGAAACCCAGTGCTCTTCCCCTGATGCTGAATAAGACTCTCCTGCAGGTAAGTTGTATCTGGTGCCTGGAAGTGAAGACCATTAACCACAAAGAGATAAGTTTTTGTAGATTCTCTTTCACTTATTTTATCCATAGTGTAGAAATTCAAGATGACAAGTGGCTGAAAAAGTGATAAGGATTTTGTGACATGAAAACAATGAAATCAGTTTTTATCATAAACCTCGTGTTGGCCCATGGAGGAAAGTAAGATATTACTGAAACAAAATGGTCAGTAAGCTGAAAATGATCTTAAAGTACATTAGCTGATCCAACTAAATCTGGCACAGAGTAGCTTGTTCCAAAGCCTCCTCACATTTCTGTGAGCACTGAAACAGAGAAAAGCCTCTGAATTTTCCTTTAGACACTCCTAACTTCCTTAAGAGTCCAAAAGAACAAGGACTGAAAAGAATTGGCTCCAAGAGACGGCAGAAATAGTTAACACTGAAATAAAAAGAAAGTTTTAGCGAAACCGAGACACTCAAGTGTCAGCTTGTCAAACTAATAGTATTAGTAAACAAGCTGAATTGTAGAAACAGGAGATAAACATTTTTTCAAATCAAATTTTCTCTTCACTACTATAAAATAATCAGATTGATGAAATGGAAGGGGGACATTTATCACCTTTCTTTACAAGATGTCCTGTGAAGTTCTCTGTCCTGCCAATTAGTATTGATCTACTTCACTTGATGTTTCCATTCTAACAATGAAGTAATAGAAACTGAAACATAATTTGCTGAAATAATTTTTTCATTAGACTGCTCCAGACCTGGTCAATACCTGCAGAGTGTCGGCAGTTCATCATCTGCAATGATATCTAATGCAATGTTGTCACATAACTTTAGATTTCCATTTAAGATCTTTACGAAAAATGAGCTATTCTGCAAAATAAAACATGTTTTAGAGAAGATTTTGGTGTTCAAGTTGGCGCAGAGTTAAGTGACACATGGATAGAGGTAAATGCTAGGTGATAAATTGCTTTAAAACAATGGTGATATTTGCTCTGGCTTTGAATTGTTGCTTTTTTTGAAGCAGAAGTGAGATGCATCCACTTTCAGAGACAAGTTAAATCACATTTATATCAAATCCAAGAAAATAGAGTAGGCAAGCTAGATAATAATTATTTTTTGACCTGTGCTTCTTCAGAAAATGTTTTCCATGGCTGTAGTTCTACAATATTTCAGAAGGTTATCTCATCAAATCCTTGGTTTGATCTTTCAAACAAAAGATCAACACTGGCCCTATGAACAAATACAAATAGCATTCCATTATGTAATTTCTTTCTGTTTTCAGGGATTTCATTTATATCTCCCCATTCCTTTAATACTTGTCTGCTTGTAATTCTGCTTTTGCTTTACAGTCAGCCTGTAAGCTCCTAAGGGTCAGAAATCTTCTTTGTAGTGAATCTGGGCAGTGTCTCACTCAAAAGGGTTAAGGTCTAGGTCTGGATGCAGGAGATTCATGGTGCAAAGCCACCAGACCTTCCAGCACTCTTCCTGCAGATTTTCTCAAGCACTTTAGGGTGATTGGCACAGTTTTGGTTGAGATAAAAGTCCTGGTTTGGAGGACAGGTGTCTGCCAAGAAAGGCAGGAGCTTCTCTTTGAAATGGAGAATGTAAACCCCTTCCCTCCAAATTATTATAATTTTGAAATTAAGGGGCTCTCAGGCAAATATATGGGAATTAGGAATAATAGTTCTTTATTAGGAAAATTAAAATAGAAATACAGTATTGTAAAGAACATTCTGTGGTCCTGTAGAAAGGTGCAGTTTTCCTCTGAAGTTGGTGTGGAAAAGGTTTTGTTTTCCTCTGGAATCCAGTGGAAAGAAGGTATCTTGCTGTCCAAAATCTCAGTTTTTATCTAGGTAAGAAAGGCTTGGCTCCTCCCCCTGGCTGGAGCATCTCCCGCTGGGATGATGTAATTTTATCAGTCATGCCCTGGGACTCAATGGCTCAGCAGCAGATGATATCTCCTGGAGGGAGGATGGGTTGTGGAAAAGAGAAAAGTGATTTCCCCAGCTGGTTTAAAGCTGGCCCATTAGCAGATAATGTGTGCCACAGAGATAAGGGTCACTGCCCCACCCGGCTTCAACAGATGGTGACAGAATTCACATTTCTGGTCACATCCTCTATTGCAACCCAAGACAATAGCTCAGATAGGGCTGGCCTGCTTTGCTTTTTGACCTCTGAGATGGCCAACAAAGCTTCCACTGCAGTCACATTCTGACTGGAGACATTGTTGGGATCTGCTTTTGTGGTGGTATCTGGTTTTGAGTTTTGTGAATTGTTTCCTGGCTGCTACTGGCCTTATCACCTTAATCTAAGGTGACTGCAGAGGAATTCTAAAGAGGTTTAATATATGTCGACAGAGGTCCCTGCAGAGACCTAGGACTGTAGGTCCTCACACTCAGCTGAGTAAATGTCACAATGAATGTCTTAACCTCTGCCTGCAAATGCAGACAATTCCCTTTCCTTAATCTTGAACCTGCAAGATTAATGAGAGTCCAGTTGTTTTGTTCCACTATCCCAAATGAATGAGGAAAGGCCCAATATAAGAAAGATCTTATGGGTCCTGCTCTGGGTCTATGGAAGGACCTGCTGGGGTGGTTCTGGAGGAGGCCACAAAGGTGATCAGAGAATTGGATCACCTCTGCTATGGAGACAGGCTCAGACATTTGGAGAGGCAAAAAAGTATCTCAGCCTTTTCCTCCTTGGTGACAGTGTTCCCTCCTGTGCTCAATAAAGGATGGAGATTTTCTTCAGCCCTCCTTTTGCTGTTAATGTATTTATAAAAACATTCTCTGTTGTCTTTTACAGCAGTGGCCTCAGAGCATTTGTGTGTTTTACAATGCTAGCTAACACAAATGCATAAATAAGTAAATTTTAAAAGTAAATCAAGAGTCAGGCAGGTTCTTGAATACAAAAACATATAGCTGTAGTTTTGAAGTGTGCTGATTAAGATTTCCCAAAAAGATCAAAAGCAACATAAAAGCAGCCTCAGTAAGTACTTTGTCACTGAGATACAAATGGATTTCTAAAAGCTTCTAAGCAAAATGAAGTTTATAATTCTTTCTGAATGAAACCAAAGGAAAATTACAGACCACACCAAGCCACTAAAATCCTCATAAAAGCCTGAGAAAATTTATAAACAGAAAACCATTATGGGAGCCTTCTGAGTAAGAAACAACAAGTATACAGTAAAAAAACCCTCTAAATATATGCTTGCAGTGGAATCTGTGAAAATTAAAATAGAAAGCTCTAGGGGAGGGTTAGTAACACAAAGGTTAGTGTTTTCCATTTTATTCTGTACTTTCTATTCAATAACAGAATTCTGTCCTCTTCTTCTAATACTACTCCTGTGTTCACCAAGTTATTTTCATGACAGATAAGTAGACATTCTGATCAGTTCTGTCCAGATTTATTGCTTTTGTCCCTCTAAAGTAAAACTATCATTTTCAAAATTCAGTGCTAATAAAGAAATTAAATTAACTGTTATTAAGTGAATTCAAGCAGCATGAAGCTCAAGAGCAGCCTTCCAGAGCAATTGTTTTCTCTTTTGGGTATTCAACTGTACTTACATCATCAAAACACCAGCACTGTCAAAAGTCACAGGATTTATCTTCAATTTTTCCTTTTACTCTTTAACTCTTGAAATAGTTTATGGGAAGGTTTCAGCAGGTAACCACACCACCCCAATGGTACTAAATGGCTGAGGTCTTAAGAAGTGCTAATAGCAGTTAAAAAAAAAAAAAAAAAAAAAAAAAAGGTCAGAATCTTCATTAAAAAGCAAAAAAACATAGAGGCTTCTTCACATCTTCAAATAAAGCAGCAGTCACTATTTGAATAGGAAAGATTCAGACTTAATTTTAGATCTTGAAAAAGTAAAAATCTAAATTTATAGAATAATGTAACCCAAACAACACACCCACTTACTGGCAATTTTCCTTCAGCTACAAGAAATATGACTCTTTATGGGAAGTCCTCTAACTTTGAGTCAGACCAGCCATGAGAAATTAATGTTTCTGATTCTGTTAAATATATTAAGTTTGTAGCAAAAACTAGCTTTCAATCAGAGATGATCAGGCAAAAGGCATAATTACAGAATGAATGGAAAGGGAAATTTAGTGCAATATTATTTAAATCTGCACATAATTGTAAGCTTTAGATATTAAATGTTCTTTTTATTCCAAAGGGAATGTGTACAAGTAATTCAACAAGTCATTATAAAATATATACAAACCCAAAGATTGTCAGAATCATTTGCTGAAGTAGATCTGATAAATGTTGTGAATGACTGGTTTCAGATGCTTAAACAATCACCATCAAAGCTACTGGCAAAAATCAGGTTCTAATATCAATTTGTGCAAGCGCAACTTTAACAGAGTTTCATGACAAGGTTCACTGTGTTACTTACCACACAGATGAGGCATATATGGGAAAAATGGATTAGAATAAATTTAGAATTATTTACACAAAGACCAGGATTGCAAAAGGATAAGGGTGCAAAGGATATAGAAAGAGTTTAGCAACACTTAAGTTCAGTAACAATGGTACCATTCCACTCAGGTTACAATTCAGGTAAATTATTTTCCAAGGTTCAAAAGGACAGCTGCAACTTTTTTCCTCACCTTGGTTGGGAAGAGGATACTCCAGTTACCACCTTTTTTTTTTTTTTTTTTTTATGCAGGAGTTCCTGGTATGGTCAGGGACACTTCACCACCACAGTGTAAAACTCTTAATGGAAATGGACCCAAAAATTGTCTGTGGATGAAATTTCGGGGAAAACTGGCAGAGAAAGAAAAAAGAGAAAAGAAAAAAAAAAAAAAGAGAAAAAAGAGAAAAGAGAAAAAAGAGAGAAAATAGAAAAGAGAAGAAAGAGAAAAAAGAGAAAAGAGAAAAAAGAGAGAAAAGAGAAACCTGATTGGAGAAGTAGTCAGCAAGTAAATAACCCTGTTGCAGGGTTGATTAAACAGAAATGTTTTACTAAAAGAAAGAAAATTCTTATTATGTAATCTAAAACTAATTACTATAATTTTAACACTACTTACTAGACCTAAAAGCCTTTACTGCATTAGTTTTATGTAGTCTATTGCATAATATTTGTAATTACATGTTTTTTTTTGAACTTCTTAAACCTCTATGGAAACCATTAAAACAAGCCAAGCGAAAAAAAATGTTGACACTGGACCTTTGTACACTTGTCATGGCACAGTATGTACCAAAGTGGTCATTCTGAAGAAAAAAGGATAAGGACTCAGCTCATTCAGGAACCAAAGAAAATCATGGGCAATTTCAATGTAAAATTAACACATAAAATCAGTAAATTATTTATATACAGTCATGGGAAGATGCCCATAAGAAGAAACTTCAGTAAAGTCAAAAAGAGTGAGCAGAAATCTCACCATATGAAGGAAAGAGAGATTAAAGGCTGCTGCATCAGGATATCTTGACCATAAATCAAGAAATAAATAAATGAATGAAATAATTAATAATGAATAAATAAATCAATGAAAAAACCTAACATTTGAATAATCCTTCATATCAACATTAATATAATTTTCAAATGCATGGAATAAAAAGAATTATGCTCTTGCAACTGGAAATGCCCAGGAAAAGAATATTTCACCCTTAAACACAACCTGGCATTCCATTTTTATGTGCTTCTTTTTTTTTTTTTTGCCTTTTTTTCACAAATTTTTGGCTTTTTTCTCTTTTTTTGATGGATTCTATTTTTACTCTTGCAAAACACATTAAAGAGTACCAATTATGCCTCTATATGAAACAGAAAGAATTCTTTAAACTACAAATTCATTGCAAAATATATGTTCTTGTTTTCTTAACTGGTTTTAATCTCTCTTTTTTTATAAGAGTATAAGGTTATTATAAGATGTATTATTTTAATCTAGCTTTATTATAAGATAATACATATGTAGTAGATTTCTTTTAAATGTTCAGTTTAGATAGAAAAACTTGGCCTGAATAACAAAGATGTTGTTTCTCAAAGCCTGTATTTTCATTTAATTATTGTATTACTGTAATTTTCTAGATGAGGCACAGACAGCATGTTAACAAATTGTTTTACTATGAGAAATACTGAGAAACACTCTCCTGTTTTTCTAATGCCAAGAAATTGAAACTCTGAAGGCTCTCTCCACCAGGTTGGTCAGTAGCCTGAATGAGATACAGTTTCAGATGTAGACTCCAGGTAGTCCATTTTGACTTCTCCAGGTGAAATAGAGATGTCTGTGAGTAAATGTTTAAAGCTCCCATTATAGCTGCTGGAGTCTAAAAGTTTCAGTCTCAAGCAAATGAATAGGTGCCTCCTGTGAGCAGGATCCCCACACAAGTTATTTAGCAATGTGTTCCTTCTTTACTTTCCAACTGAAATACAAACAGTGCCCAGAATAAAGTCACATTTTAATATATTTTTGTCATTCATGTCCAGTAGTTTTATTCTTTGGTGAGAGACAGCACTTCAAGAAGCCATCTACATAGTCATGCTCAAAGTGAGATGTTCAGACATTCACAAACTTCCCTGCCTAGAGGAAAGTAAGAATAAAAGGGCAACTTTTGTAGCTTTGTTAGACACTCTTTGCTGGTCTCAAATTAAAGTTACAAGGTCTAGATTTGAGGCTGACACTGGCACCTGCTCAGTGGCTTCAGAGACTTTTGTGTGTCGGGAGGGATGCTGCACTCACGTTTTGGGGATGCTTCTGAGCCCCCCTGATTATTGGGATTTGTAATAAATTCAGTAGTCTCCAGCTAGTCCCCCAGTGGAAAGTTCCTGCTTTTCTAATGCTCCTGCTGTGACCCAGCCACTGGCCAAAACCAGTGCCCTGGGTGGCTGTGAGGACCCTGTTTATGCAATGCTGTAAGAGATGTTTGCTAGAGCAGTGGTTTTCAACAAGCTGTGTAAGCATCTTCCTGGAATTCAGCACATTAATCACGCTGCATTTTGTTCCTAGGGCAGCACGCTACAGGGGTGGTTATGGAATCAATTTTGACAAAGGGGAGAAAGTTCAGGCTCAGGAACTCCAGCATTTTAGCAGTTCACAAGAACATTCGATTAGGCAGTTTTTTCCTTGTGCTCCAAAACATGGATGTTTCATGAAACAAATCTCAAAATAAACTTCATTAGATTGATATACTACATTAATGAACTCCGATTAAGCAGAATTTGAAGCTTGTAACCTTTATATTAGTTTTTTTAACAGGGCCCAGACACTTCTTTCAGCAGGCAAAATGAACATATAAAATAACAAAGGCCAAGACACCCTGACTTGGTGGGGAGCAGGTTCAAACTCTGCCCATAGCTGTTATGCACAGTAGTGTACCTAAGGCTCACAGTATTATCAGTTCTCCCCATCTCTGTTGACATTGCAAATTTTGATAACTTACAGCACCTAAAACAGAAATGGAATTTCTAAAGCAGCAGAATTAATAATATTCTCAAAGAAAATTTCATGAGGATTTAAAAAACCCTAATTTGAAATGTTCTTTTTTAATCATGAATTTCGCAGAGGACATTCTGTAATACAGAATTTATTCATTCACTTAAAATGCCCAAGATCTGCCAAACTATGAATTAATAATGATAGCTAGTCTTTTATGTCAAATCAATCTTACCACTCTCCCTCCTGGGGGGAAGTTCGTGATATTTTGTTATTTGCTTCAAGTGATTTCAGTGGACTTCAAGCACGCGAGCTCAGCAGTGGACATTTTGAACCCTGCACTGCCTTTCTCAGCAAGGTGGAGTGAGGCAAGTGGAGACAGTGGCATCTATTTGTTTGTGGGGATCTCTGGCTGTTACTCTGTCCCTAGTGGGAACAATTCCAGTAACTTCAATGAAAGCAGGATCAAGGAATTAAATGGGGGGGAAAGCCTATGACTTTGGGCACAAGACAAACTGTATGTTTATAGGCTGCAAAATGGAGCAAGGAGACAAAGATGAGGTTAGTCCATCATCCAGAGCTGCATTTCAAAGATTGACCTATCCAGAGGGAGAGAGAAAGAGGACTTGTTTTCATTAGCACAAACATAGTCTGCACAGAATGAGAGAGACTTCTTTGTCTTCCCCTTTGATAAATGAATGGCAAAGGTTCAAACACACAAAACAAGTTTGGGACAGTAAATCCCACCTGCAATCCTAGTCCCCATCTCCCTTTACCCAAAAATGACTGCTGGACTCTGTTTAAGGACAGGATTTGTGGATTAAGGATTTGTGACCAGAGTACTCACTATATTTATTTTTTCCCCTTGCAGTCTGTATAACATAACCTGTGGGCATAGTTGAGGTAACAAAGGCTGGGAAAGTCCCAAAAGTCTAGCCCATTCACAGGTTTCTGCCAAAGAATGGAGGTTCAGCAAAAGGAGGTATAGACACAGCCCCTAGCCAGGGCTGCCTACAGACTTTTTCCTTAGCACACTATTTAGATGTAATGTTTGAGACAGGAGGTAGCTGAGCTCAACTCAAAACCCCAGTGTCCCTCACCAACACATCACACCTGCTTACAGCCCCCTACAACCACATTTCCTTCACCATTCACCCTAGAAACAACCTGGGATCCTCCCCAAATCTGCATCCCAGTGAGTGACTTGGTGTTTTCCTTACTGTCCTCACACCCCACCAGTGCAGCCATCAACCCCTGAGAGAACAGGAGAAGCAACCTTAAAACACAACACTGCAGCCAAGCAAAAAAATCTGGGCTTTTTTATAGCATATTCTAAAAGATCTGGAAGGACATGCTTTTTGCTTATCTGCCTTCCAAACAACCTATTGCCTGTTCCTCATTAGCGCACGTTAACACAAGCTGGGGAGACAACTTGGCATTACAAAGGATACTGAGGGATTATGAGCTTCTGTGGTTTGTAAAATGTAAATTTACATTTGAGGGCAGGCAGGGGACATCAGATATCTCTGTTTCCCCTGCAGGGATTTTTGGAAATTGCTCCATATCAGATCATGCAGTAGAAAATGCTTTCAGGTCTGGAGTATGAGGTAAGGAGTCAACTGAGCAACACAGAACACAAAGGCGACAGACTTCTGAAAGACTGGATGGAGCCTGACTCACCACAAGAGGGTTTTTTTAAATCACATTGGGTGTTTTATTGATGGCACTTTCATACTCACAGTTGAAGTCAGTGGCCTGGTAAACATTTGATTTATTGTGAGTTTCACCTCTGAGAAAGAGCTGTTCACTCAGCTCTGGTGGATGCAGCCAGAGTTTCAGCAAGGCTTGACTGCAAGGCACCTTCAGGTACAGATGGATCAGGTGTTACCTCCAGTGCTGTTTTCTGAGTAGATAGGCAGAAATCCTCTAAAAGCCCTGACTGCAGGACTGAGGTTTTGCCTGTCCTGAGCTGAGACACCCAGCTGGGTTTTTCCTCTATCCAATAATCTGTGGCAGGGCTCAGAAAATGGAATCTTGAATAGGTTATGTGAAGAGCTTCCTGCCTCACTGCAAGTAGATCATGGCAAGAGGTCCTGCTTTTACCTTCCTACATATGTATGCAGATAAAGGATGAGCCTGCCAGCAGCATGAATGCATAAATCCAGCCCATCTGACTACTTTTATTCTCAATGCTCAGACACATAACAAAAATATTTGAGTTTTAGCACAAAGCTATTTTACTGTGGTCTAAGATATTATGTGTTTCTTTGCATTTGATAGAGGCTGAGCTTGTACCACTGCTCAGCCATAGCTAATTTTGTGGGATCTCTAAGTAGCAGTGGCAGTAAAGGCTGTGGAATTATGGTTGCATGGCACATCTGAAATGTTGTGCTTAGAGCACAGACATCTCCAGTCCCAGGGGTTTGGTTCTTGGTGCTCAGCCAGTAATAAATCCCATCACATCCTCATCACCACACAAGGTGGTGAAGACACAGCTGTGCTGCAGGGCCACTGTTCACCAGGTTAGGTGGGTGCCACCACCTCCAGCTTTGGCTGCACGGGGATCTAAAACACACTTGTTGACACAAAAACCTTCTGCACACCTAATTCTTAATACATTCAGAACTTTTGTTTCTTTTTCATTTAGTGAGAGGAAAAGAAATACGGTTTGGCTGTTTGGCTGAACTCAAGTAGCACAAATCACTGGTTGATGCCCATGATGACAAATGAGCATCTTGCTCTGCCAGAAGCAAACTGGGGGGAGTGATAGGTAGAGCTGAGCTTGCTTCAGAACAGGGAGCCTCTGAAAGTCCTTTCTCTCTGCTATCCTATGAGGCTATGCTGCTCTGAGGAAACATTTCTGAGGAAAGCTGTGAGTAGTGAGAAAGCACAGGCTGTACTTTACAATGCTAAATAATTAACACATCAGTCTATGGACAGAAAGCTGTAAATTTTCTCATGCTTAAATGAAAGATAATCTTATGAGAAGAAATTAACTGATATAGGCTCACTTATCTCCTGGACTCCATGTATGAACCTAGCCTGAAGAGATGGATAATAATACCCATGTCAAGCAACAACATTGCTACTGATCTAAAAGTGTATCAAGAGAAGACATCCTTGTAATCTGAAAACATACATATTTACTGTTATACATCTCTATCATACTGTTTTTTTGTACAGAAAGTCAGATTTACACAACAGCATTTAATAAATACAGCTCTTGGCATTACCTGGATTGTCATATATTTTGGCAGAATTTCAAGCCTTACTAAACTTAGTTTTGCAGTTGCTGCAATGCACAGAGGTACCATGGAGTCAGAATTCATCCAATCTCCCGAGACAAAACAAATGCCACAGGTAGCAGCCAGCTCCTTCTCCTCTGAAATGCCTCCACCACTGACATATGTCAGTGCCAGGAACCAGTGCTGACCTATGCTGATGCATTTTGACTTCTGCTTGATGTTGAAATGATATTCCCTGCACTCTTGTTAAAAATCATGGGCTCAGCTCAGCTCCTGAGTTTGTTCCAAGCTCAAGAGCACTTCTGTCCTCTACTAGAACCTGCTGTGTTCTCTGCTATGATTTACTAAATTCACAAATCTGATTTCAAGGTTCATTAGAAATTTTTCAGAGCTTCAAGTGGAAAACTTTGTGACAACTGACACAGTCTGGATATAGCAGGGAGTAAGAACTCAAGACTCAGACTGAGGAATTAACCTGAAAGTATCCAAATCCATGGATGTGTGTTTTGAGTCCCTCTCCCCAATGCTGTCTGGTGGGTCAGCTCTGTACAGGAACAGAGGAGAACTATGACCCATGAAGGAAATAACAACATATAAAGGGAGAATTTACACCTCTACAAATCACTCCATTAAAAAGATGAATAGATTTGGTCCTATCTCCACAAATACATGGAATATTGTACAGGAACATAAGACTAGACAGGAATTCTTCCATTCTCATGCCCAGTTTCTCAGGCACAATTTAATCTGCTACTGATTTGTCTTCTTCTGGCTTTTCAGCTGACAAATCTGACTCTGCCTGTTTCTCATACCATGATCTCCCTCTTACCACACAGAGGCAATTAACAGCATAGAAGGGTGCTTGGTAAGAGGTAATATAACTTCTTTCTGTACTTTCTGGGGAGCTTTCCCTGAAAGTGGGTGTACTCTACCCTTTAAGGACTCCTCCTCAAAGCCCAGAGGCAATAATGCCACCCTAGTTGAACATATCCAGATATCTTTATCTTCTGGAAGTTCCTGAGGGAGATCATCTCTGTAGATGTGTTTATGATTATAGTCCATCCTTATGTAACATTATACACTGTAGTCATTGCTAATATCAGCAGCTATTTCACTACTTGATTTTTAAGGCACAGTGACTGCAAATTACCCTTGATTTGTTTGCATCAACAAACCTCCCAAAACACAAGTCAACATGTCCATCTTATTTTTCACTGCAGCCTATTTTTAATTCAGCATTTTTGAAACACTAATTTGCTTATTGCTGTCTTCACACAGAATAATGTCCCATTATCATAGTATTTATATCAGAAAATACCAAAGGCTAAATTTGTAAAAACAAAGTTGAGTAACTTTGAATTGATTTGAATACACTTTGATTAGCAGCCATAAAATGTTGCTTATAAAATCGAATGGCCTGGAATTGCAGCTTCCCATTTCCTGATATCACAGATGTCCTGTTATTGTGTCTCATCAACAGATATGCCAACAACAAGCTACCAGACTTTGTAAACTTCCCCCTAAGTCTGCATTGCCAACTATTCTGACTATATGGAATCCCACAATTACTTTCACCAACAAATGCAGTAATTTGTAAGATGTAGGAACTTGTTGGATAAAAGCCAATATTCTTGTACTGGTAAAATATTAACAACTTAATAACAGTATATCAGATGCCTTAGCATGAAGAAAAGGCCAAAAATACCTATCACTATTCCAGGTGGAAAGATAGAAATTATCTTTCAGACTTACTTCTTTAAATTAGCATTTACAGACCAGGAAAGACTGGATTCAGTCTAAGGATCACCAATACACGTTTCAGGCTGATACTCAGCAGTCAGGTATTATTGACCCAACTGGAAGTCAAATTTGATCATCTTTGTCAGTTTTAACAAGAGGGCAAATGACTAAAAGGTGTGATTGGAACCCCCATTTCTTGTCTGCCCTTACTCTTGCCATGAGACCTATGTTTACTACTGGTTGGCTGAAGGCTAAAATCTCTACAAAGTACCTGTTTTGCCTATTTTTACTGTAATTTTTGCAGAGTTCCCTGCTTCTCTGTGTAATCAGATGCTGTGTGTTTATTAACCACTAGCACAGATCACTCCAAGAAAGAGACACTGCAGTACTTACATGAAACAGGACTCAGTAGGATGAGGTTTTAGTTCTACCAGATGGCCAATATAAAAATGAAAAACCCCATCACTGTGTGTTTGCCAGCAGTTCCAGTAGGATAATATCCCCAAAATATAAATGAAGTAGTGACTCCATGCACACATGGTCCCTCTTGGTATTGCTGTGGTTCAAGAGTCACTGGGAGGCTGCTGCACAGTGCTCCACTGCCTGGGGCTGGAGCAGCCTCCAGGCACATACCAGCTCCAGAGGGCAGGATGCTCTGTCTGTTCAGAACAAAAAATCACTGATGAAGAAACATGAAAATACTGCTTAGCTCTTATCTTTGCCATATCTTGCTTTAATTAAATAGAGGATTCAGGTTTTCAGCTTGGTCAGTCCAGTTTTTCCATAAACAATATATTCACTTTAACCTGTAGTCCCTCAAAGTGAAATATTAAAATAAACACATAACACTAGTTTCTTCCAAGCTATGCATTTACCTCATTTAGTAGTTTCACAGCCACATTTTCCTCTCCTTCATCCAAAAGCCAATCTTGCTGCTAGAGATTGATTTTATTCTGTTATTTCCTAATGTTCTGGGTAGTCAAAACTGAAGTGTTTTCTACTTGGCTTGATTCTTCTGTTCTTGAATTAATGCAATCTTTTCCAGAGGTAAACCTCATGACTATTTAATAAAAATTACATCTATATTGAAGGGCAAAGCCAGGCATTGTGACAACAAAGCTGGTAGGTACCTCAGGACACAGTATAACAAATGAAATTATTTAACCACAAGAATTTGTTGTGGGATCTTGCAGAGAATTTGAATAGGGGCTTGGAGATCATTTCACTCATTTCCCATAGGAGACAGATCTCAACTTAATAAAATTGTTCTTAACAAAAAGAGAATAACAAATAAGGTTTTACTGACAGACTGAGGAAATACTGTTTGTAATTTATTTTTGACACAGATTCAAAAGTAAAAGGGAAAAGAAAATTTCCTTTGTTTATGAATACAAGCCTCACTTTTTTGAGATCCAGTGTTTTTAATAGATAGATCAAAACAAGTTTAAATGATTCCCTGTATTTTTTATGGTGCATTGTTTTGCATTTGAAATTGGGCAGGAAAATTATCCCAAGGAGAATGGCAAGGCAAGTTGTTTGCCTCTGACACAGGGAGAATTTTGTTGTATGTCAAGAGTCTGTGTGCACATCCATTGATATCACCAGCACCCATTGCTTTCAACCACTGTCATGAACTTTAATGAGGAAATAATTACTAAATAAAATTATAATATTTAATAATTACTTTTCAAGTATGTTGGATTATGATGGTAAAAATACTAGGAATAACTAGGATCAGCTAAACTACCTTCTGTCTTAAAGTCCCTCAGCTGGTCCTAATGTCCTATGACAGGGCATTCATCAACATGGAGAGAAAAATGGAAGTGGGACATAAGAACAAACAGAATAATTTGACAGAATGATGTGTTTGCAAAATGTAATAATTGTAGATGTATTGTAGGTAAAAAGTGTTTCCTACAGCTAAATTATGCCAATTGTCAATGTATCTAAATCTGAATGAACGTACACAAAAAAGACACTTTAAATTACATGACAAGCACACATCTGAAATATCCTTGTCTGTCATTCCTTGCTTCTTTTCTTATGTGAACTTGCTTACACAGATACATAATTTCATAAATTAGAATTCATAAATTGTCATAAAATGTCATTTTGGAAATATTCCATCTACAATGAAGAAGTTCTGTTCACTAACAGTGAAATAGTTAAATTGATTATAAATATATTAATACAATAATATTTACATTACTATAATATAGAACTGAAAAGTCAGAATTCTCACATGAAATCAACCTGCAGATATAATCAGGTTTAAATTAATTACATTTTCTCAAAGATTTTTTCCGTGGGCTACAACAAACAGGACCAGGGTGGATCCCTGAAAGAGTTAGGCAATAAGCTACACTTGGTGCTGCTTTACATGCTGGATGTTAAAATCTGAATGACCAGAGCCCAAATTCAGTTTCTGCCAAGCCTCTCAGTGCACAGAGTTTTCAGCACCAGCATTTCTCATGGGCCTTAACCTGTCTCAGCATGGATGTAACTTCCATCTGAGCTCTCCTAGGATACAGGAATGATTTCCACATATACTGCTCAGAGTCCTGATGAGAGTTAAGGTGTCCTCAGAAATTGACACAAACTTTTAATTAGCATTATGTTGCTAATCACTTGCTGTCAACCACAGTTTAGCACATAGGAATTTTCTGTGACTGGGGAGCCTGTAGTCCCATACTGCCTTCAGCCTGAAGGCAAAAAAATCTGTGTTTTCTATATGAGCCCCTTTATCACTAAGCTAAAAATTGTTTTGGGAAGGGGCCAGACTGAACCAAAGAGACTGAGGGAATTCTCAAATCAGGGTTAGGTTACAGCATCAGTAAAACCTATGATTCTCCTGAGAGGGGGCTGTGGCAATCCTGGAGAAGCAGAGCAATCTGCACTGCAGTTCTTGGGTACTTTATTTTGCATCAAGGAGTTACTTGACTGTGACAGGAGACAGAAGTGAGGAGGTGCCATGGCAGCCGTGCTGTGTCACCTTGTGCTTCCTCCCTCTCTTTCTGGTCAAATGAATATTCGATTAGTTGTTATGAAGTCAAAGGATTTCAGATAGACTCAGCTGCAGAAAACAGACGTGTTTTACACAACTGCATTTGTCTCCCCTCAGCTGAAACACAAAAACCCGTTTGTGACCAGTCCTGCTCTTATCCAATGTGAAGAGTAAACCCAAAGTTCCCAATCACTGTTATTGACGTTTTAGGAGAAACATTCCCCATTAGAGGAGTCATTGTATCTGCTGTGTTCAGAAGGGTCAGGGGCAGAGGGAAGACAGAGAACAGCGTTACCTCATGCACAGATGAGAGGAGAGCTCAGGAGGCACTCACAGGAATATTTGTGAAGCCCAGAGGGGCCTGAGGTGTCTGTGCTGTGGTATGAATTAAAGCTAACAAACTGTGATGTGTAGCTCTTTACCCAAGGCACTGTCCAAAGCAAAAGATTTAACCTCAAGAAAATGTAAGATAAAGATTTTTGAATATTTCACAGCTGCAGAGTATCACAGACATTCCATGTTTTCTGGACACATTTGAAATGTTAATTTAAAATTTATGAGTCAATCAGCTTGATAACCACTGTATTAAAATGATTAAGTATACTGGACAAAATATAAATTTAAAATATCAGAGGAACTGGAAAAGGAATAAAATGCTTTCAGGTTCCTGGCCATATTTAAGCACAGCAGGTAGAAGCAGGATGAAATGCTGCTCCTTTGAGAGATGGGGGCTTCAACTTCACTTGTTTATAACAGACACTAAATAACTTGTAGAATTAATTTCAAAGCCATACTAGAAGCCGAAAGGGAGAGTAGGGAAGCAAAGTCTGAAGAAGAATTGTACATTGGGTACAATTTGATGCACTACTAAATTCACCAGTTATCACCTGGAAGGGAAAAATATATTTATTAATAGATCAAATCAAAGAGTAGATTAACATCTTGGGTCCAATATATCGGCTGCCAGATTGCAGAGACCAGCTTTGATTTCAGCAGCTCACCAAGATGACTTTTGTTAAGTGGCATCAGAAAAACATGGTTCTACAGACAAAATATCATTCTTGTTCTAGCTCCCCAGAGAAACATATACAGAGAGTGCACAATTGCCCTGCATGACCTCCTTAATGCAGGCTGGGAAACAGCTTTGGAAGCAAGGCACGCTTTGGGCAGGCTACTGCATTATTCCTTTTAGGAATGATCTCATCATCTAGTCAAAAAGAAATGTAGCCTCAGTGTTTCTGGAAATTGAAATTCTCTCAGTGGAGAAGGGTTGTTTGCTATGGGGATTAAAACATTACCTCTATGAGGAATTTTTACAGAAAAAAACTACTAATAGAGTTCTATACTTGAGCAGGACTAAGGGGTGTTGAAACCTCAAAGGAAGGCCAGGAGTGAAGTATGTTGGCCAACTTCAGATATAAATACAGAAATGAAAAGTCAATGTTGAGTAAAACCCTGTAACATGTTAAAAATTACATCATAGCCTCCAGGAAAGCTCATGAAAATCTCACCTTTCATCAAAGTTTGGAGCAGAAAGCAACACCAAAGAGGTGCATTCCATCATTTCTGTCAGCTGACATTGATGGCTGCAACTCATGGTCAGAAATAGTGCATTTGACAAATTTCTGCTCTATACACTTAATACGATCCAGAATATACTTGTCACCAACATGATGCCTGAAATTGAGAACTCATGAATATATAAGTTTAATTTGTGGTTAAAGATGCTTGCAATATGACAGCTTAAGTAGTATCTATGTGAGGTTCTTTTCTAAAGGTGTCTAAAAAGCAAAGCAAACAAGCTCTATTAGTAACAACTTTTGGAAAAAAGGCAACACAAAACATTTTATTTACTCAGTGTCGGGAACTATGAACTAAAGGTTATGTCACACCCTATTATTTTTTTTTTTCATTATATCAGGTAGACATCTGCTGTAAATTGAATCCTCTAGACTCATCTTGATCTTCAAATCTAAGAAAAGTTAGGGTAGTGGTTTTAGCTTTCCATGGTTTCTTTAAAGACAAGGATGCATCATTCCTTTCATCCATGCCTAAACAAAAACAAAAAACCAAAAAGCCCCAGTAGAAGTGCTGTACCCCCAGAATTGGTTCAGAGTGGTAAATCCTAATATTCTTGTAGTGTGATACTTGATGCCTAAGACCCAGAAAAGGGCAAGATTTCAGATTCATGTCATATGCCTAATTAGATGTATGGTGAGGCTCCTAATTTTGGTAACAACTCCTAAGTCTAGTAATTCAACAGTGGAGTGATGGATTCTACTTCAGTGTCAAGTTCATTATCTCAAGACAGTTCTGATGACAACTGTATCCTTGGTAGGATTTAATCAGTCTGCTCCCATTAAATCCCTGGAACAGCATTACTTATACATATGGCACATGTTTAATCTCCTATGATTAAGTGACTCCCAAAAAAGCAAAGAGATATCTAAATGAAGAAGAGTTGAAAGATTATTATTCTTCTAGCAGGATGACAGGTCTCTCACATCTCCTGATTTTTTTACATGGCAGTGCTGAGTGGGGGTGTTTGGCTTGTCTTAGATTTCTCTCTGGGCTATAGAATGTGGAAGTGGGTTCTGACAGCAGAAGGAGCCAGTTGAGCCATTTTGATGCCATCAAACTGTAGTCTCTAAACCCTCAGTCTACTCTTCTCTGAAACATCTGGTCCTCAAAGGAAAGGGGACAAAAAAACCCAAGAAAAAACCTCATAAACAAGGCCCCAAGCATTTCACAAGAAAACTTGAGAAGCAGAGTGAGATATTTTTCTTCCAGACAGCATTCTACATCTCATGTGCTGTAGACAGAGATGGATCAGTGAGTGTGAGTGGACAGATCAGGTTTTATTTCTTCCTGAGTCAGAAGGGGCATACAGCATATGAAAACCAAAGCAAACAGGCAAAGTACTCAGCCACTAACAGGTCAAGAGATAAAGAGGTTAAAGTTAATTAAGAGAAACTACAGAAGTTACCATATTACAGAGCAATATGGTTGTAAAGAGACAAATACCCCATGGCTGGCTGCTATTTGATGAACTTTGAAGCACTCTAAGGTTTCACCATGGATGCAGAGACTGCAGATGACTCTCAAAGAACCTGGAGTGATGCTGAACATGCAGGGACCACATCCAGGGACTGTCTTTTGCTGTTCTCTGAAAGAAGCAGTGTGTAAGGCTGTGGAAGTGAACTGCTGGGAAAAAAAAAAAAAAAAAGGTATTCAATTATTAAAAGAGAAGAGGATAAATAAGCACTAATTCAGCATAAAATCAAAATGCCAAGAACAAAATTAATCAAGGCATTCAGGGATAAGAGGAGATAAATGTGTTAATTTCCTATACAACATTGCTACTGACCTGTGTAATAATAGGAATTAAAATGCATTTTTGAGCATAAATTCATCTTTCTGTAAAGGAATGAAACTTGGTGAGATCTTCAGAACTGGAATGCTGCTTCTTCTCCTATTTATTATCTGTTTAGGAAGGTATGAGTGGACAAAGAGGGAGGCAGAGTATTATTCTATGTCAGAAATTATATTGTTTGCTGGAATCACTTAGAGCTCAGAAGCAAACATTTAATGACTCTTTACAAGCTAGTATCCTAACAGGTAGGACAGAGTGCCATAGACCAAAGATGAGCACAAGCTGATGAGCCTCACATTATGAACAAGAAAGCATGTAGGTTACTGAGCCATGCAAAAAAAGGAGGTGAGGCTGTGGAGTTGATAGTCATTAGTAATAGTTCACAGCAAAGAAGGGAAATCATCCAGTAGTCAGAAAAAATGTACTTACATTATAAGCTGCAAAATTGCTATTAGAAGAAGAAAAGAAAAAAAAAGGAGGAAAAGAGGAACATAGGAGGATCGAGGATCTTCCCTTTTCATAGATCAGTTTGTTGATGAGTGGTTGGCCAGCACATCTCTTTGGGTGCCCAGCAGTGCTGTGTGAGCATGGTAATGGTTGGGCTGGTAATGGGTAGTTCCAGCTCACTGCAATGTATAGAAACAATAAAAGAGATGGTGCCTGTGTATTCCCAAGCTGTGTGTCTGATCTCTTCAGCCTCTGCAGCTGCTAAATGGTGACAAAATAAAGGTAACTTCAGTGTCACATCCTCACTTGCTCATCAAGGAGCATTTGGCTCCTTGCACCTGAGCCAGCTCGTTTGCACCTTGCCAGAATTTTTGACAGGAACTGCTGAAAACTCTTGCAGTTGCTGCTGTTCAGAACACAGCTGTTATCTAAAAAAAGTTTTTGATATTAAAATGTGAACATGGGGAATACAGCTCCAAATCATCATGTAATCAGACTTTTACTACTATCCTGTTCAGAGTGAGCTCTGTGTGATGCTGCATAGCTTTATGGAGCTACAACTTCAAGTGCTTGTGATTTGAGCACATCTGTTCTGCATCTGTGAGCTCTCTACTTTACATGAGCAGTTTCACAGAGTCAAAAATGTGAGGACAGCTTTGATCACATCAGTTGGAGGTAAAAAACCCAAATGGAAAAGCATGAATAAAAATAAAGTTAAAACAGTTAGAACTCTGTGACTGTAAATTAAATCACTCCAGCTAAAAATTCAGACTGAGTGCTAAAATGAGATAATGGCAAAAATAATAATAATACTAAAAAATGTTTCACAAGTTTTGGAAAGAAAGAAAGAAAGAAAGAAAGAAAGAAAGAAAGAAAGAAAGAAAGAAAGAAAGAAAGAGAGAAAGAAAGAAAGAAAGAAAGAAAGAAAGAAAGAAAGAAAGAAAGAAAGAAAGAAAGAAAGAAAGAAAGAAAGAAAGAAAGAAAGAAAGAAAGAAAGAAAGAAAGAAAGAAAGAAAGAAAGAAAGAAAGAAAGAAAGAAAGAAAGAAAGAAAGAAAGAAAGAAAGAAAGAAAGGAAGGAAGGAAGGAAGGAAGGAAGGAAGGAAGGAAGGAAGGAAGGAAGGAAGGAAGGAAGGAAGGAAGGAAGGAAGGAAGGAAGGAAGGAAGGAAGGAAGGAAGGAAGGAAGGAAGGAAGGAAGGAAGATATTGAGGAATATAAATTAGGACATTAATAACTGGTAAAGGCACAAGGAAAATGACAGGGTCAGTAAGATTTTGGATAAAAGTAATATTGTGCAAGTAAATTTGCAATGAAGGAATATATAATGAAGTGATTTTTTTAAAATAGTAAATGTAAATTTACTATTACTATTTAAATAGTAAATAGTAAATCGTAGACTAATCTACAGAATTGTCTGCAGTATAGAGATTTTTTTCTTTTGGATTTTGTAAAAAAGTCAATATGTTGTGATGGCAGCATATCTAGTGATGACAATGGTTTATTTTCTCTTCTGAGAATGAGTCAAAGAAATATGAAAAAAACACTATTGAAGTTGTATATTTTTATATCATTAGGTCTGATGGCTTGCATCAGAGAGTTTAAAATGTTGTTTAAGCAGCTCTCTGTATCCTTAGCACTGATAGTTTTATTTTTCAATAAAACTTGAAACGATAACCTTGTTTCAGAAAACTGAAAGGAAGCCAGGGCTATAAGCAAATATGAAAAAAGCAAAGTAGAGAATGTGATGGGCCTACTGGGCCTTTCAGCTCTAAAGAATGGCCAAAGCAAGGAGGGTAGTAAAAATTTCTTATTGCCTAGGATACACTGAAAATAAGTTGTGCTAGTTAACTTGATTTATTCTCTCAATGAAGTAATAAATTTGGTTGAAAAAGTAATAGAGCTGATACAAGCACAGAGCCTTCTACAACTTCTGAACACATTTTCATTAGAAATTTAAGTATTGCAAAATTTTAAAAGAGCACATTATTTGTGTGCTTTTAAACCTTAATTGAAAACTCAGCGAGTGGATATCTAAATACAACTGGCCAATGAGCATGATACTATTTAGCATTTTTCTTAAAAACTTCCAGAGCAGATTGACAGGTGAGATGAAACTGTGGGTTTCATAAGCTGTGAAGATGCTCCCCCACAGCAAGTCTGACATTAAAATCCAAGGAAGCTGAACACAGGCCGTGTTCACCATGGCTGAAGATGACATGGAGGCCACAGCAGATAGAGACATGAAGAAGAGTTCTTGCTCTGATTGTTCTATGATATTTCCAAGTATTTCCTCTCATTGGAAAACCTGAACTGTTAAAAACTGCAGGTGAATTTTACAAGTAGAATTACACTATTGGGTGTCTTGGGTTGCAGTGCTGGATGTAACCAAGGGTGTGTTTTCTACAACCATCTGTTGAAGCCAGGGATGTGGGGAGGGCAGTGCTCTTTATCTTTTCCACAACCCATCCTTCCTCCAGGGAGATATCAGCTGTTAATGGCCATTGAGTGCCACTGCATGACTGATAAAATTACATCATCCCACTGGGAGATGCTCCAGCCAGGGGAGGAGACAAAAATTTCCTACTGAGATAAAAACCTGAGATTTGGAACATCAGAGCAGCCTTTTTACACTGGATTCCAGAGAAAAAACAGACTCTTCTACATCATCTCTGGACCTTCAGAGGAAAACTGCACCTTCTACAGGAACACTGCTTCAACAGAAACACATCTGTCACTCCAGGAGGATGCAGCCACCATTTAATGGGACTGCTGCCAACACCCTGACTGACAAGTGTCAGTTTGTATTCTGACTCTGACAGTGGTTTGTTTTTTGTATTACTGTATTTTTATTTTAACTTTCCTAGTAAAAAAACTGTTATTCCTATTCCTATATTCTTGCCTGAGAGCTCCTTAATTTCAAATTTATAATAATTTGGAGGGAGGGGGTTTACATTCTCCATTTGAAGAGAGGCTCCTGCCTTCCTTAGCAGACACCTGTCTTTCAAACCAAGACAGTGGGACACCATGGATGTGAAAATAAGTAATTTCTTTCAAGAAGGATTTTGTTAAAGGGCAGACAGTATGGAGAAGGAACACGGGAGGGATGAAAAGATGGAAATTTTTTCTTTATACTGATACAATCAAAGAGCTCTTCTGGCTTAGATTTATGCAGAGAAGATTAAGGGGATGACTTCATGTAGGTTTGTAAGTACTGACATAAGAACAAAAATCTCCTAATAAAGTATGTCCTTCAGTACAGCAGTCTGAGACATAATAATAAGTGTTGGTTGGAAGTTCATGTGAGAAGGATCAGATGAGACAAAAAAATGTGTTAGAGATACTGGATCTGCCTTTTGCAGGAGTTTAAATTAAATTTGTTTTACAGGGAACAGGACAGGAAGGGCTGTGCCCACCCTGAACACACGTCAAGAGAGATCCAACCCTGTTTCTCATGAAGCTGAGCAGCTGGGCAGCCAATCTGTATGCTCAGCTGGTCACCAAGGAGTGACCTAACTTAGGTCCAGTGAAGAGTTCAGCAGATGGAAGGTAGGAGAGCCACAGCTTTGGTCTAGTCCTGGGTCCTCATTTTTGCCTTTCCCACAAGAAATCAATTCAGGAAGACTCCATTTTAAATTTTTTTCCCCATTCACTCACTTTCTAAAAGAGTTGGTGAAACAGAGTCTGGATTAGGCTACAACATCTACCAATTATGATTAAGCCTAGCCCAGTTACAACTAATGGTAAAACAGGAAAAAAGACAAGTGGACAGACTGAACACAACTGTCCCATGAAGAAAAAAATATTAGAAAAACAATTCTAAAGAATAAAATCCATCTTCAGGCTAGTATTAATTTTCCCCACACAGGCAGAATCTTTTCAAACTCTTCCTGGAGAGTGAAAGCGAACGGAAGGTTAAAAATATGGAGATATGTTTCCCTGATGCAGGAATGTCTCACATTAGCATTAATATAAATTACCCATATGCTTCACAGTGAGCAGGCTCAGTGTTGAAATTGACTCCACGGGAGCTGTTAGGAACAGAGCAAACTGCACAAGAGGCTCCTGGAATAGCTAATGCCACAGGCTAGTAAGAGCTTCCTTTATTTTCTTAGGACCCCCATGAAGTAAATATGTACCTTGGAATAGGAATCTAAACATTGTTATCCACACACACTGGAGGCAAAACTCATTCTTTTAAGGATGGAGACCATATGTAAAACCTACTGAAAATGGGAAATAGAAGATAAATTTAAAAATTGCTATTTTAGCTGTCAGATATCCTTTTTAGATATGTCAGTTATTGTCCAGAGCCTAAAGTGATTTTTTTTCTCTTCTAGGTCTTTGTTTTGTGGATTTTTAGAGTTCAAATATAATGGAGACATACTCAAAAGCATGACAGCCTTTGGAGGAAGATTTCCATGCTACTGTAGACAAATTATCTCATGCAGCAGATTTCTAGAGTGGTAAAACTCTTACATGTTTCTGTCTTAAAAACTTGTACTTATTCAAATTCATGTATTCTGCTTATAAAATTAAATCGGTTGATTCTCAATAGAAATTTGTTGTTTCACATTTTTTTTTGAACAGCTGTATGGAAAAAAGTAAATAAGTGAAATGACATATTTTAATTTTGTTTAGTTATTCAACCAATAAATGTTCATTGCTTGACTGTTCCTGAATGAATACATTTTAATTGTAATACTCCTCAAGATATTAATATCATCAGTGTGCTAGAGCAATAAACTTCATAGACAGAACTACTATCCATTATTTTACATAATATTTTAATTAATTTTTTAATACTAATGAATTCAAATGAACAAAATTTTTTTTTGTAATTTCCATCACCTACACAGTGTCAGGAAACATATTTCATCCAATAAACTCTAGGGCAAATTGATTTGTGATACAAGAAGATGTGAGCCAAGATCTGTAAAGATCTAATGTAGATTTCTTACTATTTTTTATTCTCATAAGACAGCTGGAGCGTGAGCTTGGTGAAATCTTCCTGGATTCACAAGCTCCTGTGTTGGCAACAGTGGATTGAATTTAAACTTTTAATTTAAATCAAAGCCGCAAGTATCAATTAATCTTGGTTTTGCAAATATTCATCCATTGATTCCCCCTTCTGAACTATCCTTGCTGGAGGATAAGGTTTGGTTTTCTTTCTCTGAGCTAAGAATACTGACTCTTACTGATGCTGAGCAGGTAGAGGTGCTCAGAAAGAGCACTGTGAATGCTACTGAACATCCTGAGCACTGGAGCAAATCTGTATATATCTTAATTTTAAAATTACTTCTTCATCTGAGCCTTTTTATATCCTTGAATATTTTTGTAGAATTTAGCATAAAACCTGTCTTGCATACTCTCATGTGTATTTGCAGGATTGGGGCCGTAGAGAATAACCCATATCAGAGCATTATTTTTAATTACACTCTACTATATGAATAAGCCCTCAGTAGTCATTATTAATTTTAGATGAAGCAAAACATTAGTTCAAGTAAAAATCTCAACTGCCCTTGCTGCACTGGAGTAGTTTTTCAATTAAGGAAATATTTGATCCATTAAAGTGAGAGCTAAATATGATATAGATATCATAAACACACAGTACTACACTGAAAAGTACTTGCAGAAAATGAAAGCTCCCTTTCAACTCCAAGGGTGTAAAAGATTTATTAGCAGTTTAGAAAGCTTCTATTTGAAATTGACTACAAATTTCCTTCAAATGTAGATTAAGTTGTTTTATTTTCTGTTGTGAAAATTCAAATATGTGTTGCTGGTGCAGACAGTGTGTGTGATCCCCTCTAAAAATAAAGCTAAGCTCATTCCTCTGATAAAGTTCTTTTCCTCTATCCAACCACCACCCCTAAATGTACATGCATGTAATGATACAGGCAAGACAAGTGACAGAACTGCCTTCCATATCCAAATGTGTTCCTATGTGAGGGAGAGGCATTTTCACACAAGTCAGATAAACCTCTGCAAGCTGTGCTGCTGCATATCCCACTGTAGTTATGCATTTAAATATATTCTTTAGACTAATGTGTCTATTACCCTAAATTTCTCTATTGAACTCTCTTCGTTGAGGGCAAAACTGACAGGCCTGCAGAAAACTGTCTTCAGCTGGAAATTCATCCTCCATTTAGGAAGCCCAAGGCAGTTAAAAGGAATCTTGCAGTATGCTTGGCAATTCAAATCATGTTGCTTCAGATTTCCTCACAGCTTGCTGAGAATCTGCTTTTTTTAAACTGATCAAGCTACCACCAGAATCAAATCTTTGTCCAGATCCTTAAATACAAAGACATATAAAGGACAGATTTGAAACCTACCAGGTTATAGCCTTACAAACTCCCAGATTAATATAGGTTGGAAGGAGTTTCTGGATACTAATTAGTTCAACATCCTGCTCAGAGCAAGGCCATATTCAAAGGTGGATCACTTTGTCCAGCTAAGTTTTTAATGTCTCTAATGATGAAGATTTCACTTGGCAATTAGGGTTATGAATACAAAGTTTTAGAGAAAAATATTATCTGTTATTAGACCAGCAGATACAGCTGAAATAAACAGGGAAACTCTCAAACTCTTCAGAATTATGTGGATAAACTGGCATTTTGAGTCCATCCAGCACTGTTAATTACATCAAAACTATCATTAGCAGCAGCATGAACTTTCAAACTGTTGCCTTGAGATGAAAATTAGCATTTCAAGGATCAAAGCAAGGTTTTGGATCATGCTCAGACCTTGCCAACCTTGACATAATGCTAGAAGAAGAGTCATGAAAGGCTTTGGAAATCTGCATTTTTGGTGATAGAACTTGTGTTCCTGTACTGAAGAACTGCTGTCTCATTCCCCAGCAGTTTCCCCCTGGCAGCAGAGGACAGTAACACTTCAGAACCCCTCCTGGGCACTGTCTTGTGTCAGTAAAGACTATCCCCCTAGCTGCCACCACATGGAGGGTTTTGGCCAAAGGGAAAGTAAAACTTACTGAATGATGTTGTATTACATGAGATTTCCTGTGTGCATTCAGATTCTATATTCACTGCAGCAATCTGAATTGCCTTGATCATTGGCATTCAAGTGGTATTCCCTAATTGTGCCACCTTAATGCACCATTCTGCAGAATTACTGCAGTACCATAATGAGGTATGCTAAGAACCTATGGAATTTAGACTTCACTAAGTAGTGCAGGGCCCTGCAGCATGGGATCAGACTTTTGGAACTCCACTGGAGCCTCTGGTCTTACTAGCATTTCTTACTGAGAGTGCTAAAATGCTGAAGTGTAATTATAAATATCCCTCAAACCCTGTGATTTCTAAACTGTGTGTTTACTTTTCTGGAAGGGGAAGTTGCTGATTCACAGAAGAGCTATTTGGAAAATTTAATCCCTCAAAATTAAATCTTCTCCAGAGTACATATTCATATGTCCAAGGCAGTTTAATCAAGAATGAAACAGTAAGAAGGTGTTTCTTAGAATGTGAATACTGGGAAATTACTCAGTTAAGGAATCAGACTGATACAAGGTGGGGCCTCTCATCCTGGCTTAAAAGCTGCCCTGCAGAGGCCATGGGGTGGCTGGTGTGTGATGCTCTGACTACCCAGTGTGTCAGAGTGAGCTGTAATGTGAGATCCCATGCTAAAAGGGAACATGGGTAACTCAGAACATCAGCACGTTTAACTTCTTCTAGCAGTGAAGGATAATAAAACTTTCTTTTCCTCATGCTTCATTTAAACTTTTTGATTTGTCTGTCAGACTGTGTGTACAGGGGGCAGCTGGATGGGGGCTCCAAGCTGTGGACTCCTGAGGGGTTTTGTATCCATGTGCCCAGATAAGAGCTTAGTCTCAGACATGACCTATAAAAGGTGGCTTCAACTGATGAAGTGTAGATGTCTGTGGCCTTTCAAGCAGTCCTTGGATCTTCTTTCAGTCAATGAGCAGAATTTATTCTTCAGATATCAATTATACTAAAATAGACACCTATTTCTGGTCAGATAAATTTCCTTCCATTCGGCAGAAACTGGATTTTAGGATGACAGACATAAATGTCTATGTCCTGAATGTCTTAAGAGAAGTGAGTCCCCCCAAGCATTCATGCTGTTATACACCAGTTAATACAAATGATATCCAGTTTGGATCCTAATTTAACATCTGTATCAGGGCTACAAACCAATGGTATTGTCCCAGTGTAGAATAATTACAAGAGTAAGTTCAGGCTGGTTCAGGCTTACCTCTTACCTGAGGTAAGATGCTTAGGAAGGCCTGAAGAGCTGAACATGCCTTTAAAACCACATCTTAGGTCATACTTCACTAAAAAAAATTACTTTAATTCTGTCCCAGTGGATGAAACCCCTGTGAAGAATGAACACAATGGGTTATTTGTTTCATGTTTAATAACTTTGATTCAAGCTATCAGTGTTAAAAATGTTCACTGATACTACTTTCTGTCAGAAACATAAAGTTCCAGAAGGAATTCATATTACAGGCCTGAACCTAGAACTTCCAGTTAAGCCCCCTGATCCTGGGGTTCTCCCTAATATGTGACAAATCTTTCTTGTTTGATCAGAAGAAGCTTTGAAACACCTGGAAAATATTTTCAAAAATTGAAACCTGAATATTTCTGTTAAAATGAAGTACTTTTTGCTGCTTTTTCCTGTTCAAATTTCTTATATTTATTATTATTTTTCCTTATGAATTACCCAACCACAAAGACTGATGTCATAAAAAGCTGGAGTTCTGTGATGCTCATCTGAGAATCAGACAGATTTATTTAAATGAAGATGTTACTGCAAAACAGAGGATGTCTTTTGGATAATAACTTTTCTCAGATCCTGCACAGAGATAGAATTTTCTAATCCATTTAAATGATACTGGTCTGGTTTCAGGCATGGTCCATATGGCACTTGTTACTGTAAATACTGCTTTCATCTTTCTTTGCTGTTTCCAATTCCAATCTCATGGCTTGGTATTTAAAGATTTTTCACCTGCCTTCTCTACCTGGTATCAGTCCCATTGCCAGTAGTAATGATTATAAGCCAGCATTTAGTGTACTTTCATCAAGGGTTATTATAAATTACAAAAGTGATTTTCCAAGGAATCCCCCCAATATAATTTTCCCTTGCAGTTCAATTTTGTACTCTCTGATGACAGTTTCTAAACCCTGTGGAAGCCTGTGGCTACACCAACCTCAGGAGAGGACAATGGTAATTGAGTGTTCATTTCCCACCAAACACTGGCTCAGTGTGCACCACAGCTGCAATGATGATGATGATCAATAAAGTAATATATGTGTTCTAATAGCTGAAATTAATGTAATGTAATCCACTACACTAGGTAGTATACTCAAAGAAAAACAAAAAAACCAAAATGAAAAAAAAAAAAAGGCAGATCATGCCCCAATGGGTTTATAACCTTACAGTAAATCAAAAGATTGCAAACAGATATCAACAGGTAGGAGAGGCTTTAACGAGTGCCTCCAGTGCATCAGCAGCCTAACTGCTCCCAAATGAATACTGTGTTGCATGTATTACAGCTGAGCAACAAATCACAGAGTTGTATTAACTTTTTACTACATTCTTTCTTCTGATGTTTAATATGAACTTTGCATGCCAGAATTCATCATAGAGATGAGAAATAGATTTTTCCATATTCTTGACATCAACCTTTTTCAAATCCTATAGTGGATATAGTCAGCTTGGTCATGAACACTCCCAGGCTGGGGCAGCCACCACTTCTCTGGGCTGCTTGTACAAGTTCCTCATCACCCTCAGAGTAAAGAGCTTCTGCCTAATATCTAACCTAAACCTGTCCTCTGTCAGTTTAAAACCATTCCCTCTTGTCCTATCACCCTGTGCCCTTGTCAAAAATCTCTCTCTACCTTCCTTATGCCCTCTCAAGCACTGAAGGTGTTCTTAGGTCCCCCCAGAGCTTCTCTCTTGAGGCTGAATACCCTCAAACAGAGGTTCTCCAGCCCTCTGAGCATCTTCATGGCCTCTGAACTCTCTCCAAGAGGTCCATATCCCTCTTTACTTGGGGGCCCCGGGGCAGGGTGCAGTATTCCAGGAAGGATACATTTGCTAAATGATCAGAGTCATCCAGCATCAGTAGAGCTAAAGCAGCATTTGTCATAGTCACAAAGATGTAAAGTACTTTCACACATTTGCTTTAATCTAGGAGCTGAATACTTTCAGAAGTCATTCTCAGAAGGAAAGGTAAGACCCCAAAGGAACCCCAAACATTTGGAATTACATAATTGAGTAAAACTTTCATCACCTCCCTTGCTGTGCTAGTGTGACAGGGGTAAGCTGTCTTACTAGAGCACACTAAGTAATCCTTTGAATCTGTATAAAATATGAGAGATGTCTGTATCATGCATTATGATCAGGAAACCAAACTCCCTGGAGTTGTCTTAAAATATACCTGTGCACCTTCATCAATCTTATTTTGGAATTAGTATACCATTTTTCAAGATTTCTGAGCTTTGGTATGTGTATAAGTTAGGTCTAGAATCTCATCCATTTTCTCTGTAAGCAAATTATTGTGACCAATGGCAAATTCTGCACTAGGGACACTTGAAAAAGTATTTTGGGTTTATTAGAAATGACTGAGTCCATGGCAGGCACAATTTTCAGTGTTAAAAGACAAAAAATTATGTCAATTTTTAGAATATCCCAAGAACAGCCAGCTATGTCTAAAAACTGCTTGCTTGGAATAGTGAACAGATCAGGAATAACAGCGTTTAAAACAGAATCAGGAATCCAGAGAAGTGAATATAAAAATCTTCCTTTAATGTATGTGGGTTGTTCTTATGTGTTCAGGGTATTAGAGGTGCAAACTACTCCACAGAGTTTAACCAGCACTTTGTTCATGGACATAAAACTACAGCTGTTTCCTTCAAGTAAAGATCTTTTTTTCCTACTTGAGGGCAGTGAGCGCTGGCTGCCCCAGCCCAGCCTGTGGGGTTTGGGCTGTGCAGCTGCTGCCTGCACTGGTCTCCTCTTCCCATTTCACCTCTGCTCAGCACATGTATTTGGAGCAGAACTAAAGTGTTTGCTCTCCAAGTGAGCCCAGAGGAATGAAAGGGCCAGCAGGACTCCACTCTAAGCAGTGGCTGTGCAGTGCTTGACACTGTTTTCTTCATTTTCTCCCGTAACTTCTATAATAAATTTATTAGGTTTTAACTTCCCAAAGAGTTGGGGGTGGGGCAGTATGATCTGTGGGTGTTCACTTGTGGTGGAGGAAGTTGCATAGAAAACTTTTTTCAGATTCAATTCCTTCACTTCAGAACACTGATTTCCATTTATCATTCATTTCTCCTCCTCTCAGCTTCTTTCACAGGGGTTTTCCTTCCAGTCTCCCAGTTTACCAGACTATCTTTAGCTCATGGCTAAATTCTAAAACATATTTTCCCATCTTATCTTCTTTTCCCTGTTTCACTCCTTTGTCCTTCGAATGATGGGTTCAAAGAAAATACTGTAATCCAAAAAAGTTATTTGAACTATCTGGAGGATCTGTCTTCTTGTTTACACACCTCCTTGCAATTCCTGTCTTCCTTCTGCTCTGCCTCTACCAGATGTACCATCACATACCACTGATTCCTTGGATCCTTCAGAAGAGTTTGTTTATTTAGGCTATTTTGTTGCAGCTGAATTCATTTATCAAAGATAAATGCTAACCCATAGATTAACATTTGTTAAGAATTTCCTGGGCCTGACTGATAAAATGATTAAGAAAAGAAAAGATGTTTCATGATGCTACAGAAAATGCAAATGTTAATTTTAGCAGATCTAAGATCTAAAGCTGAAATGAAATAACATTTTAAATGGCCAAATTGAATGAACTGAAAAATGCACCATCCGGAAAACATTCCATCTGACTCCCAATTGACATATTAACTAAATAATTTTAGTAAACAAATAAGAGACAGAGTTGAAAAGGAACAGATTGAAAAGGAATGAAAGTATCTCTATGAAAGCTGAACCCCATATTTTTATGAGTTACAGCTGATACAGAGAAAAGCCATAATTACTAGGCAAATCTCTCATACTCATCAAATGACTGGAAGATCTGGCAAAACAGCTCCTGATATTCCCCAAGTAGCTACCACATTGCCATAGAAGGGGGATATTATGTAGTTATTTCATTGCCACTCTGATTTTTCTAATCCTCTGATAAACAAACTACTTTGCAAACATTGTGATTTCAAAATCCTTCACAGTTAAAGAAACAAAAAGAAGACCCACTTTGACATCCCAGTGAAACTTTCTGTGATTGCATTGAATTCTTGAAAAGCCCTCACTGACTGTCCTCATTTCCCAGTGCCAGAACAATGTCAATGTGCAAGCCATGGGTGTCTGTGTCCCCTTATAGCAGGGTCATCCACTGCATGCAGTGGTTTGATCATGCAGTCTGTGTTCACGAAATAATTTTATTTAATTTTCCACTAGCTAAAGCAATTTTCTGTAACTTCAAGCTTTGTTTCATTATCTGAAAAATTAGCTGCTATTTGCTACAGGCTGGCAGATAACCTGATGACATTTTTAGCTGCCTTTTTCATTAAACTGGCAACATCTTAATCTGTTGAGGCTTAGATTCTTTACTATTTAAAAGTTTTCCTCAGAGCAGAAAATGAACCTTTCTTTCTGTTTCTAAACTGCTCATCTCTGCCCTCACAGTTCATATTCCCTTCACATAGAGATGGATGATATAGATATAGATATAGATGATATAGATATAGATATAGATTATATAGATATAGATATAGATATAGATATAGATATAGATATAGATATATAGATATAGATATAGATTATATAGATAGATATAGATATAGATATAGACATAGATATATAGATATAGATATAGACATATAGATATAGATATAGATATAGATATAGATATAGATATAGATATAGATATAGATAGATATAGATAAAAGGCAATGCTTGATGAAGAGAGTGAATAATTGTTAGTCTGGCATGATTGTTGGTGTTATGTACCTGGTTTCCATCTGGGATAATGCATACCATTTAGGGAGTTTTCTTTCCTGAAATTAATGGGTGCAGTTGAGTCACTTCGTATTAATTTATTTCTAGTTCACTTGTAAACAATTAAGAGCAAAAGCAAGCTCTGTATTCTGGGGTTTGTCCTAAGATCCCCAAGGCCTGATCTGCTGAAATGGAAGTCTCACTGCCTTCCACAGCCGTGCCTACAGCATCACAGCCCAGTGGAAGCTCCCCTAAAAGCTTTTGTCAAGCAGAGTGCTTTTCTCTGGGAAAAATTCCAGCCAGACCTTCTGGGAGCAGAGCCCAGGCCAGCATCTCATGGGCAAAGCAAGAGTGATGGAGTGCATGTCCCACAGCACAGGTGCCTGCACCCACCCCACACCTGGGCTGGCACAGCTGGTCCTTCTGCCCTGGAGCTGCTCCCTCTGTGCTGAGGCCCATTCCTGCTGGGAATGCAGCAACTGGGAATGCTGCTGCTGGAGCACTGGAGCTAAATGGAGAAGTGCTTCAGAGTGAAAGAGCACAGGAGGAATAAAGAACAGTTCTTCAACAGGCAGGATTTGGCTGCTCCCTTCAACATCAACCCAGATGCAATATATTCTGGTCTCAACTGCTTTAGTACCCCAGTACATCAAACCTATCAACCCTTGCTTTCACTGGAGCTCTTTGCTAGAATTATTCTCTTTAGTTATATTTTTAATGCTTGACCACTGAGAAGGATGAAAAGAACAAGTTTGCTGTCTCTCACTACGTTCCTCAATGAAGCCAATGAAGATTTTTTTCCATTTTTATGGCTTAAAAATTACTTAATAAATCTTTATAGACTGAGAAACACTAAAAGCTCTAGCTCTCTTTTAGACAGCAAAAAACCCCACATAGATGAGGATAAATTATTGAGTTTAATACATCACCCTTCTCACTAAATAATGTTAGCACACTATTCAGAGAAATATTGGAATAGAAATGAATGGAGGCCCATTATAATATTACATACAATTTGTTAGATATATTTAATCATCTTTATACCTTCCACAGGATGAAATAAAAAGTAATTTCAAGGAAGAATCTTGATAACAGTAGTACAGATAAGTGGTAGTTCAAAACCATGTTTCTACCCTGAGTTTTTGGTCAACAGATTTAGTGCAAACACATACTTCTTTCAATTTATCCTGTGCATAGCAAAGAGATTTTTAAAATAAGATATTAAGGTGAAAATGTACTAAGGAAGTTGCAATATTTTGTAGTGACTTCTGCAGCTTAAAAGGTTGACTGCAATATGCTTTGCTAGAAGATCATAGATAAAAATCAAATATTCACAAACGCTCTACAATAATTTATATTTGGATTTAGTGAACATCCCTCCATTTTAGGTGCAAAGACAAAATCATGGTATTTTCCAGTGTGATAGCTGCTGAAATAACTATGGTTTCTGAGATTAATATATGTGGTCTTATTTTGATGTTTAATAACAAATTTTTAAGTGTTTTTAAAGTACTTAATGTTTTTTAGGAGGCTTTTTCAATAGACCTTTGTAAACAAGATAAAGAAACTGCCTCTTTGCTTTTCAGGCACTTGAAACTTCAATGAGAATCAGAAAAATACACACTCTTTTACTGATGATACCATTCCTGCTTCTTCCTGAGAGAGCATGTGCAATTACACATTCACATCCAATTGCACACAGATTGTGTTTTGGATTTGATTGTTTTTTTCCTTCTTTGGAAAGGAAAGGAGGCAGGGAATTCTCCTCTGCTCATCCCTTGCCAGACAAACTTCTACCTGAACAAGGAGAGGAAGGTGATTTTCAGATCCATGGCAGAAAGGTTTTGCTTGAGAGCAAAAAGCTTAGCCAGGGGACTAAAGGCAAGAAGGCAAATCTTTCTAAGTAATATTTGGGGAGGCCAAAGGAGAAGAAGTCTTACATTAGGATCACTGCATTTAAAAATTCAGCAAAATTATTTGAGGCAGGGAACAGAACTCAAAATAGCACCTTATTCTCCAGGCAACAAAATGGTTACTGGTCTGACAGAAAAGTATTTACCTAAGAGAGACCTCTGCCAGAGAATCAGAGTACCAGGTACCTCAAAACCTCAAAGTAAAGTTAGAAATAAATTGGCAATCATTGATTTTAACTAATAAAATCCATATTCTATTTACACTCTACTATCCTTTAGAGGTAAGCAGATTTAGACAAATATTCCTGATAAAAAATCAACAACTCTACTGTGGTCTGCAGGAAAATGTTTCCACAACGTTCTGAAAGAAATAATTGAAATAAAACTTCTTTATACAACCCAAACAAATATGTTTGAACATGTCAAAGGAGAATCATATATTTTGGACTTGAGGCTTGACTTATTTGCCTAAATTTTGGCAACAAAGGCCTGAACATAGTGCTTGTTTAGTACCTGCAGGTAAAGCAGGATTTGCTCTGGCATCAACACTGGCACTAAATATCTAGAATTAGACACCTGAGCTGAGCCCTTTGTCTTGTCCTATTTGAAGATGAAAACAACGACTGAAAAGTCTCAAAATATCTTAGAAAATCAACATTCAAAACTTTAACTCAGCAGTAGAAAATAAGGACTGTTCGTTGGTGACTGATTTTTTACTGTAGTCAGCTGAGTTCCACAATATTGAAAGATATAGATTAACCATTTGCTTTGATTAAGATATTTGGACAGTAAGGACCAGGCTAAATACATAGTTTTACAGTAGGAAAATCTCTCTTATTGTCAAACATTCTATAAAGACATTGCATGAACACATCTGCATGTACTTGTCCTGTCTGCCATGCTTTCCTTTCTCCTGAAGAAATAAACCATCCAGATTATTTTAAAGAAATCTTTCCTCTTAGTGACTCCAAGCTTAAAACATCTTTTTCAGTAAATGCAGCTATCAAGGAATTTACTATAGATTGCAGGGGATATTAAAATGTCAATAATTAAACACTACAAGAAGAGGAATTTGGAATGAAAATGGCTCATAAAGTAAGCTGTTCTCTATCTTCAAAATATTTTCCAATTATTTTCCAATAAATTCAGAGGAATTATTGTTTTATCCTTCATTTTTGACATGAATGCAGGAGATCCATAAAAAGGATTATGGTTTTACCCAAAGAAACACTAGAGTTCCAGGAATAATATATTTGTGCTTATTTATAGCTATTATCAATTCTGAGATTCTTTATTTTTTTATAACTCACAGATTCATGTTGATAAGTGTAAGATTCCTCTGCAACATTGATGATATTTACTCACATTAGAAATTCTTTCTTTGTTGGTCAATATTCATTCTCCTCAATCTTCAGATTTTATTATTTGATGAATTCTCCAAGCACCTTAATATTTTGAACCCAGTAGTATTGAAAACTCTTTAAAAAAAATATTTTCATCACCTTATGTTGTCAGGATCAAATACTGAAGATTCTTGAATACCATTCTATTATCTTCAAGGTATTGAAATAATAAAGTAAAGTACAGCCTGCTGGCATTTTCACTGGTCTGTTATTCAGTGTCTTCCTTGTGCTTTTTGAAATATGACAGAGTGGGACATAGTTGAAACTCACTATCAGCTTCTTGAGCCATCCATAGTAATACACTTAACTGGCTTGTCATGACTACTCTAAAATATTTCTCTTTATTTCTTTTAATGGTAGATATAGATCTTTCTTTACTGGTCACCAATGAGAAGCACTTGAAATACACTACTTTAAGGCAGTATGTCAAGAATATTGGAATAAACCTGCAATAAAAAGATATGTTGGAAATAAAAGGATACATGGCAATAAAAATGGCAATCTGACTCTTGCTTCTAACAGTGATCATAAAGTATGGGTAAGGGTTCTTCATTTCAACAGCAATCAGTTCATAAATACATGAATATATGACATGAATCATTGCATTTGCAAACAAACATTGCCTCTTTTCCAGGAGCTGAGAGCCTCAAGTGCAATGAATGATGCTTTTCACATTCCAAATCAATATATTATTTATATTTGTTTTGTATTTGCTTCCAAAATCAATTGGGACTCCAATGCCATTCATATTATTACAAGGGTGGAGTCTCAGTCACACAATCTGATACTCTGCTCTTGAAATAGTTTCTTCAAGTCTCAAAGCTAAAAGAGATGGTAACAATCCAATATAAATTTTATCAGTAATGGAATGGTCACAATACTGTGTAGAGGAAGTCACAGCAGAGGCCTTTTTTTTTTTTCTTACATTTCTGGACCATTAATATTCTTACCAATTACTGACTGTAATTGGAAAACCTGAATTAAAAATACCTTCTGCTGTAACCAGCAAACATTAAGGGATGATCTCCAACATCAGACAAGCCAGTGCACACCCCTGTTCCCTTCTGGGAATTACAAAATGAGCTACAACCAGCTGACTTTCCCACTCTCCTGTCTCTTCAGTGTTCTCCTTGTGTCTTTTAAAATACATGTCTCACATTCAACCAAAATTTAGTGGCACTTCTGTTTTGCAATTACAGCCTCCAGTGCTGATCTCCAGCATTACACTAAGGAGTAATGTTTGCTGCTTTGTTATTCAGCCATGAATTCTGCCCAGAGAGCAAAAGCTTCCACCTTTACCCACTAAGAGAAAAAGAAACATAGTCTGGGTTTGCCAGCATTCAGCAGTGTTCTGGGGGCTCTGCTGCTGCTTGGGGATCAGGAAAGTGCCCAGGCACACTCTTCAGCTCATCTGAGATGAAGCAGGGCCCCAGGCACTGCTTTGCCTCCTGTCTTGGAAGGGACATGTGTGTCTGTGCACACCTTGAGGAGCAGGAATGGGGCAGCAGCAGAGGCACCTCAGACAGCACAGCAGAATGCACCAGGTGTCAGCAGAAAACCAGCATGGGCATCATTATTGACCAGTTTGACATTATGTGGAGCACACAAAGGGCTTTTCTCTCCTGTCACTTGCTCCAGTATAAATCAGGAGGAATCCTGTTGAACATTGTCAATTGAGGCTAATATTAACCTAGGACAAATGCCTATATAAAGCCTCTTTATGTATACTGAGTGACAGGGCTTTGTTGTTGTAATTACATTTTTTTAAAGATGTGAGTTGCATAAATCTCATAATCATTTCCTCTGACTATAACGGCTGTAATCTGCAGTTCAAGAAGATTCCTAATTAATATTAATTCCCACCCTGTACACAGTGTGTTTTGGCAAGTAATTAGGTCTGAAGGGATGGCCAAACACACTGATCTTCAAATTTTGAACAATTTAATTACAGGCTTGTTTTCTGCATAGAGCTGCATAAGACATGAGTTTAGAAGAGAGCATTGGTGAGGTGCTGCTCCAGGGGCTGGCTCTGGAGCCAGAGCAGGGAGAGCTCTGCAGGAGGGGACAGGGCAGGCTGACAAAGCCTTTTGCCCAAAACCACTGGATTCCAATGGAAGCCAAACTATCAGCTCACATGAGTGACTACCTGGAGGCTGCTCTGTCAGACTAAGTTTGCTGCAAATGCCTCCCTGAGAGAAGCTAACTAACAACTGAAAACAGAAAGTAGCCACTCAAAAGGAAGAATGCATTACATTTTAAAGGGGTTCAACAAAAAGAAGCTGCCTTTGTCATGGATTTGCAAAATAATTCTGCATGACTCTGCACATGAGAAACTACTCTTTTTACTCTTAAAGAACTGAAGTTTTTTCTTAGATATTTCCAATGTTTTTCTTACCATTTTTTATTCATTAAGCTAGTGCTGAGGTCACTTGTAAGCACAAGTTACTGTTCTAAAAAAGGAGGAAAGTTCCCCTTTTCCAACCTATCACTCATTAGCAGTTTCTTTGATGCCAGATAACGGGATCTTCACTGATAGGGGGAGCTCTGAACCCTCCACCCATTCTCTTTAACACATTCTAAGGAAATCATGAAAATTAGCACCAGTAAAATCATGTTACATGTTTCACTCAAATTTTCAGAGATGAAAGAGAATCCAAATTGCTTCTGCCCAGTCAGAGGTGCCAAAAAGTGATCCAAGTACCAGAACAGAATTGCTAATTTCTCACTTATATAAGTGATAAAGAGTGATAATACAGGCAAATAGTTAACTGTGTAATTATTAGTAACAAATGCTTTATAAATGATTAAATGTGTTTGCACAGATGTTTTACAAAGGTTTTACTTATAAACTCTTTACTTATAAGCTGAGAGTAATTGTGGAGGATTTTAGCCAAGATTTGCACCTGCTGGAATTGCTAAATATAAACAACATGAATCAGAACATCTGACTGGGATCATAATAATTACAGGTCAAGAGAGGAAAAAAAGAATAAAATAATATTCCTAGGATGCATTGGCATTTCCTCACAGGATACTACCTGCATGGTCAAACATGCTCACAGATTTGATGGCAAAGTCAGAGTTACCTGAATCTTATACATCTATCAGAAGAACACAAATAATACACTTTTAATGTCCTAAACTGGTTTCCATTTCCAATAGCTGCAGTAACTTACCAGGAGTGGTAGCAGCTACCAGAGGTTTCTGATTGATTATGGTTTTCCTGCTGCTAAACAATGATTTCCATGAGTTATACCTTTTAAATCTCCTGAACTTTCTGTGAACTTGAAATCAACATTTGCTTTACATGACAGAAAAATAGCAGGCTACAGTATTGCTGCCAGTCCTGCTGTGTTTTTTTTTAGTTAAACTGTTCTTATTTGGAAAAGCCTAAGTTCACCACATTCAGTAGATAATTTGTTCCTAAAGGTACACTGCAATTTTTGTCATAATACCCTTGATGATTTCCATTAGCCTGGATAACACAGAGCATAAACTACCACACACTGGAGATGCTGAAAAAAATACAAGATCAGAAAAAACACAGCACATGAGTCTATACTCCCCAGATGGTTTCATCCCTCCTTTCTCTCCTGTCCCTCCCCCTTCCTCTCTCCATTTTTTCCATGCTTGAACCCTCTTACTGGCAAACATGAGTAAGAATGAGTTACAGGAGTTAAGAATTAATTTTATGACACCTTTTCTGCTTTGCAAGATGCTTCTAATGAGTCATTTTCACTTAAAAACTTTGCTGAATCTTAGTTATTTATTGATATTTACTGATTTGTCATTTTTAAATATAAGGCCCCATTCATCCAAACACAGAAAGAGATGCATAATTTTAATTAAACAGTGAAATTCACATCCAAAGCAGACTGTAAAATGTCAGAGGTATCTCTTTGACTAGTGTTCTCCAGTGGATTGCACAAAGTGTACTGAGAGATAAAGCACGAGCAGGGAGGTAATGCATTCTAGAAGCCGCTGCTCCAAACTCATTCCAAATTTTGGGCTCCTTTTTGGGCTATACAATTGTTACAGAGGCTGGAAATAGTCTTGAGTCATGAAAGAAGAGCAATTACAACACAGAGTATCAGCATTCTTGGCAATATTTTAAGTGCATGTGTGAAAATTACTACCATTTAATATCAAACTGGAACAAATGAATATGTTAAGGAAAAGAGTAGTATTTTTACTAGTCTTTACTAGTAAGGTGACACCAATGATATGTTGACTGACAAATACAGATACTGTGTACAGATACTTCAAGGCTCACTTGTCAGTAGTGAAAAGTCTTTTTGATTGAACAGTCCTTTTTTGGAAGGACACTTTTCCCTCAAAATTAAATAAGTGAAGAAGTGCTGGATCTCCTCTGATAGCATTACTAGAAATCATGTACCTCTTTTCTGTATATGATGAAATTTACAGACACTGAGTGCATACAAACATCAATTATACACAACCAACATGAAAATGAAAAATCAGAAAAAACACTAATAGCTTTAAAATGAAGGATGAATACATAAGGAAAGACTTTAAACTGTAACATTCAATTAAGCTTTCTGATATGGCAGAAACTGTACCTGACATTATGCAAAAAGAATGGGAAGCCAATTGTAAATTTTATATTAATACAGCAGAGATCATTCTTTATTGAAACCAGGAAGAGTGGAAAAGAAATATCACATGAGATGCTGTTACAGGGGAAAAAAAAAGGCAGGATAGGTTTAACCTACTGAATATATTAAGGTCAGAAAAGAAAATAAAGAAAAAAGGAAAAATATGAAGAAAGATAAAGCAGTACAAGATAATCAAAGAAGATAAAAAGAAAAAAAGATAAAGGAGACTTTGTTGATACGCACTGAAAGCAGAAACAGCAGCACTGAAGGAAGACATGAGAACATTTTATCAAACTCTTTAAAAAGACAAGTAAAGTGCAACGAGGAGCAATGTCAGGAAAAAATAAATCTCACCTTATTTTAAAGACAGACAGAACACCTCCCAAACATTGCAAAAAAACCCCCACCTTATTTTTCCAATGAAAGAAGATAGAACTTGATGCCTGTTTTGTAGCAGCCAAATCTTCATGAGCTTAAAGTAGTTGCTGAAAGATGAAGCAAGTTAAATTAACACATGCAATTCAAATCACTGTAGCACATGAGGAAATTAAATGGACAGCATGATATCCCCATGGTTCAATGGAAAGCAGAAATAACACAACTTGCTCTTGTTTCCATGGAAAGTCTTCAGTGCAGTCCACTCTGCTGTTTTAAAGTTGCCACTCGAACCAGACACAGGAAACATGGCAAATATTTGCTCTAATTGATCCTGTGCAGACAAGACCTTCCTTCTGCCAAGCAACACAGATCAAAGCACAAGGTGGTAGATGCCTCTTCTCCTGTACTGATTTAAACTTGATTTAATGATGGAGTATCATGGCAAGCACCTTTGAAATCTCTTGGATGGTGATTCTGTGAAAGAATGAAGCAGAAGTGTGCCATGAGGTAGATGAAGCTGGGAGGGGATGAACCTTGGTGACAAAGACTGCACCTTCTTCTTTCCCCTCACCACCCTCATTCCTCCTTTGAAATGGTTTCTGTTACTGGATCATTACTGTGGAAATGGTTATTTCAGTATAAATACAGACAGAGGAGATGGAAGGGTTTGCAGCCAAATGATGTCTCATTGTGAAAGGGCTGTCTGTCTTAAACTTATGCCAAACAGGCCCAACAAATAATAAATTGGACATAGGCAATGCCACAGATGATAAATTACCTACACAGAATTCTCTCTACTTAAGAGCTGAAGCTTTTACAACTTGCATAAACCCATTCAAAATTCAAAATAAATGCATTCTTTATATAGGTTAAAACCAAAAAAATTATTTCCCATACGTATTACTGTGCAGAAGAACCTCATAATTAAAAAACCCACTGAAATCAAGTGCAAGAGTCCTCAAATACAGTGCAGAGTCCTAGAAAAATAATGCACTCATCCTGTGCAAATGGCACAGCTATCAGAACAGGTGTCTGTGAAGACTATTTAAAGTATTGACTTAATAAATTAGAAATGAAGAAGCCTTAAAATGAGTACAGATAATGGAAACAGTACAAACTGAATTAAGGAAGAAAAGGGACACAGATCTATTTTTCATTATTCTCCAATAACAGGAGAATCAAACCAAAACCTTTGTGGAAGCCCCAGGTTTGGCTCCAAAGGCCTGAACCCATGGCACTCTGCAACACAGTGATGGTTGGTGTGATCCTGTTCAGAGAAACAGAACAGAAACCAGCCAGACAGGATATGGCTGACTCACATGGTTAGACTTCTGTTTTATGGTCTTACCAGCACAGTGGCAATGCTAACTGGGAGCATGAAAAAGGGTCACAAACATATGGCAGAAGAAAGGTCTCACAGGGAGCTGAACCAATAACCTTCTTCATTCAATTTTAGCCCAAGCATAATAGCTACTTCAAGTGTTTAGCAACATTTTTTAAGTGAATTAGAATTTTGCCTTGACTTCTTCAAGGAGTTCATAGATTAATATCCATTCAACACTACAGAATTTCACAATCCTTCCCTTGGTAACACTATTCAAGTTTTGAATGCCCTCAACTCCCCTCCAAAGTAACTTCTGTTCTCTTTATATTTAGTTCCTTTCTTTCAAAATCCAGGGCAGTCCACTTGTTCTGCAACTCTTAGCCCATTTTTCCATCACATTGTTTGTACTGCAGGTTCTCTCTTCAACTACTCACAGAGATTTCAGCTAACTCGTTCTATTTGTTCATGGCATCTTGAGAAGATTTAGAGCATAAATTTTGTCTCAGAAAGTATATATATGGACAATGTTTTGACAGCAGTCAGTTTCTTGTACTGTTGATAAGAATGTAAAATTTTGTCTATTGATGTAAAGCTTAGTTTGAGAGATTAGAGAACACTTCCAGATGTTTAGTAAATCAGGATGTTCTATAAACCTCTTTGTTTATCTGAAACACATTTTCAAAGCCACAAGGAGGAATAAGGAACCCAGTTCCCACTGAAAACCAAATACCATCCTCTTTCTTGAGAAAGCTGAGATATTTCCCCTATATATGATGACACTTCTTCTGTGAATGGAGGAATTATTTTATAAAAAGTGGACAGAAGAACATTTCACAGCATGGTTAAAATTGTGATGTCTTTAAGATATAAAATACGAGAGAGGTTTTTAGGGGGCAGTATTTTCCACTAACTCATCTGATACACTAAAGAGGAAAAAAATAACAAGCTTTTAGGCCCACAAATGTTAAACAGAAGAGGCAAAACATGTTTGGAAGTGCAAACCAGCAGTGACACCTTTGTGTCCTAAATCTATGTGTGCAAGCACAGTGTGCCATTGTGACAGCATTATTAAAGTCAAATGTTCTTAAATGACCTAGGAGAAGTCTAGGTTTGGGTGTCAGCAGGAATCTTCCCACAAACTTTAGTGGCTAGGTTGATGTCACCTTAGGCAATTGTCCCTGAATTTGGCCCTGAGTTGAGGGCAGCACTGGCCAGTTTCCCAGGGACAGCTTTAGGATTTCCCAAGACTTTAACTCAGGTGCAGATCATGGCTCTCTTCTGTCAGTGAGATCTGGTAGCTCAAACTGAAATAAAGGTCAGTCCAACTTGAGAATCCAAGCAAAAACCAGGAAAAATTTGGGACATAAATCAAGAATTAGTTCTGCTCCTGTGGAATCTCCTCAGCCTGCTGTGATAGGAGGTTTGTAGTTAGATGTTGGATGGGAGAAGCAGAGCAGCAGTGACAGTGTACAGATGGATTGGTATGGCACAATATCTCCTGAATTAATTCAGGAAGAGTGGGCTTGTATCAATTTCAGCCAAGTCCAGTTTAATGTCTAGAAGTGCCTCATACAGCCTCTAAACTACACTTTTTTTTTTTTTTTTTTTTTTTTTTTTTTTAATTTTTAATGAGAGCCTGTTAACAGCTACCAGGCATAAGCTGAAATAAAGGCCAATGGTTATGAGCTGATAACTATAAGAAGGCCAGATGTGAGAATGAACGTAGAAGTAAGTGCAGGGGTTTGGAAGGAAAAAGACTGTAATGTGTCTACATAATTTGTCAAGTTTCTGGGAAAAAAAATTTAAAAGCACAACTACACTTGATTTATTCACTGCTGTTCACCTTGCTCCTACCTTTGTCTCTCAGCAGACTAAGCAGATTTTCATGAGATTTCTTGTGTCTATGCCCACGCTCCATTCATGTCGATATACATGAGCTGGAGTGGCATATGGCTCTTTAGGCAAACTGGATATCAGTTACATATAAAACCCAAATGTTATTTCCCTGGCTTCAGTGGAGTTATACACTGAATTGTTTCAGCAGCACAA